>VDFB02128622.1:0-16964 GCA_007258455.2 Sequoia sempervirens
AGAGAAGAAACAAAGATACTAATGCATCCAACACTACATTGCTTGTGGGGCAAGCAATTTCATGAAGGGTGAATTTGTAATGTCAGTTTTAAATTAATTTAGCTTATGTACGCCCAATCCTTAGTTTCCAATAAGAATATAAAATTATTTTTAATAAAAGGGCCATGCATTGGGAAACTAGAAGTAAAAACAAAATAATCATAGTAAATTAAGTTTTAGTATATTAGGGAGTGGGTTTCCATAAAAGGGTGTTGTCACACCCAAGGCACTTGGCAACTTCATCATAATAGATTCTATGTGTACTGTAAAAAGTGTATACGCTTACACTTTTACATTATGTTTTTGGCTCCCTAATTTATGGGACTTAATTAAGCTTCTAATTTGCCAAATTATGCATTCCAAAGCCTTATTTTTACCATTTCCCGAAAGGGGAACCAATATTAAACAAATGCATTCAATCATTAAATTTCCTTGGATCAACTGTGTATTGGAAGTTTGGGCAGGACCCATTCGCCCAAGGGCAAATGTGTCCCCCTCCTTAGCCAGGACCTAAATTCAACTATATTATTGGCGGTATTTTAATGTCCAAAATTCAAATATGAAGTGTCGGCTTTTGGAATCTAATTTCTGAGAAATTGGATAAACACCTACAAATACCTAGTTATTTTACCATTTCAAATCTAAGCAACATGATCTAGCAATTCAAGAGCAATTATTATTGTCAAGAGCATTCAAGGGCAACATATTAGAGCATTATTACAACAATTCAAGATCCAACATCATGTCAAAGCTTATGTGTGTTCATGTTCATGCTATGTGAAGGCTAACATTGTTGTAGGTCTCCAAGCTTTCATGCAAATCAAACAAGAAAGATCCAAGATCCTTGAAGAGATGTCTATGTCTTCAATCCTTCAAGGAAGCCATTAAAGGGTGGTGAGTTGCAGCATTGTGTTCATTCATCATTTCCTTCCTTTCCATTCAAGGTTTTTATCATTGACATTGCCATTATGGAAGTGGGAACACTAGCATGGGGTTTGACTGACGCAAACCCCTATATGCCACAACATTTTCCCTCTTTGTGAATGTGCAGGTTGCAGGTTTGAAGTGGATTGATGAGAATTTGAAGATCCATTTTGCATTGTTGCATTTATTGTCACCATTCTTGTCAAGACACGAAAACTCACCTACAGGATTTATTTACGACACTCCAAATGTGGGATAGGCATAAAACATAAGCTCAGATCCGATATCAAAGGACCCCGAAAGTTGAGCAGGACACCTCTACAAAGACCCATTCGCCCAAGGGTGATTAAGTCCTTGTATGCACGGCAAAACTAATTTTTCTAGGCAGGTACACAATCCTTTGCACCTTCCAGATCTGTTGGAACTTGACTGGTTTTGTTTATCAGCTGTCGGATAATAGCATTTATTGCATTAGGTCATATAGTTTAATTAGGGTAATCAATCCTAATCATTTCCAAATCATTCCCATCCCCCTAAAGGATACAGATCCAAGTCTGATTGGCTCACCATTGAGGTTGATAGTCAATCCATACACCTTGTTGACTTGTATCCCAATGAAACATATAGAAACAACAAAATACACCCTAGATTTGGTGTACTCAATTTAGGGTTTAACACATTTTTATGTTTCACTATGACAAGAAATTAATGAGTTACAAGACAAAGTGTGACTATTTTTAAGTGCAAATTTCATTGATATTTTAATCATTATTTTTAAAGAAGAAATGGGGTGTTGGAATTTGTGCCCTCCCACTACAATAAAATAAGGTGATTGCCTGGCCTTGGAGAGAATTGCCAATTTTCATACTTTTGTTATAGTTTGAGCCTTTAGATATAAATTTAAGCAAGAAAACATTAGAATATGGAGATCCGAGAAAAAAAACACTTTGGTTTCCAAGAGATCATAGGATGAAACCCCTTTCATTTCCTAAGGGCAATCTCATACAAAGGTTGTATTTGTACCAAAAGCTTCTTTGCCTTTTATCAATCAATATTTTGTGTTTTCGAAGCAACAATATATTGTGATAGCAAAATTTGATTCATATTTGCATGTTGTCTATTTGAGATATTTAGCATATTTTAATATTAACATAGTTGGAAAACTCAGACTCAGCAAAAACTCACCAACACCAAAAACTTCGACTCAGCAAAAAATCAACAACTTAAAAAAATGCTTAAATTTCTTTAGAAACATTTTTTTTTTTTTGCAAAATTCAATGACAAGATGAATCTAATGAGTCCATAAATGAGTACAAAAGTGTTTTCTATTAAATTTGATTGATTTTAGTGCAAATTGAGTACAAAATCGCATTCTCATGCGAAATCTTGATGGCTAAAACCCTGATAGTCTAAGTTGTCGATTACAGTCTTCACTCCCAAATCCCCTCATTGTAATCAAATTTCTTATATGAGAAGAGATCACAATAACTAGTAGGGGTCTTGTAAAACTTCTTGTCGCACACCATTTCACAATTTTATCACTTAAGGGAGAAATCAGGTATTTGGCACATTTTTATGAAAAGTATTTGCTCTCCAAGTGCTACGTGAGGAAGTGTGAGGTGCGTTCATGCATTTATAGGGTAAAATCATGAGATTTTTAACTTTTTTTGTGTGTTTTTTTTGTGCTTCGCACTTTTTATGTATCTGGCGAGTTTTTGCCATGGGCTTGCCAAGTTTTCACCAGAAGCTTGGCGAGTCTCCTTGACAAGTAAACATGGCAAAAACTCACAAGTTTTTCAAAACTTGTCGAAAACTCAACGAGTCTGCCAACTATGAATATTAATATTCAACTCCAAAATATTGTGAAGATTTCTATTGTTCCTGCAATCTATTGCTATATCTTTTAGATATTAATATTTGATAAAATGATGTAAACAGAAATCATCATTCATCCACTATATGCTCACACATCACCTTCACGAGATCTTGGTGATTGGAAAACATTCAATAATAATCTAAGTTACCGATTCGGGTACGGGTTCAGGTACGATAGTATGGCAAATTTTTTTCCTTGGGTACGGGTATGAGAATATATATATATATATATATATATAAACATAACATGTTCAAAATTATAAATTTAATTATAAGAACAATGATATTCATTAGACATAAATGATAAACTATTAAACATAATTGCCAATAAATAGAATATTTAAATACTTCATAATCATATTCATAATTTGCAAAAATGTAAATACTCAAGTCTCAAAATGTCATTACACATTGAAAATTTAAATTACAATCAATATTTAATTTAGTAGTCTTCAAATTCATCTTCATCAAAAGCATCAAAGGCGTGGTCCACAATTGGTTCAATTTCATTTGAACCACTATCAATTGGATTGCCACTCCCACTAGGTGCGTCAAATGCAGCAGTTGCCTCATCTCGTCATCTATAGAAGCGAAGGCAAGTTGTGCAATTGTAGCATCTAAATCAGCACACTTAGGGACTAGATCCCAATTCTTTGTCACACCTTCATTGTATTCAGGTTTCTTACGTGACAAGAGACGAAGTTTGGAGTGTACATAGACCAAATCCTCTGCTTTTTTTGCACCCAAATGATTGCGCTTGACCGAGTGGATGAAGGAATATGTACTCAGTTCCGCTCAGTTGAAGAACTCGCAACCTGTTAGGTATGCATACAACATTTAGAATTTAATTTTACTTGCCGATAATATATAGCATAATAGCAACGAATGAAAAATGAAAAAATAAATAAATAAAAAGATACATACTTGAGAGAGTATTTTAATTGCAAGAGGTTGTAAGTGATTGGAGCCTTGACCATGTAGATACCACCACTCATCAACATTTTTCCTATATTTGTCTAGAAGAGCGGAAACATCATGATGTTTTGAAGACATGAATTGGCCAACCTAGCTCAAGACAATACTTCGGATATCTTCATCTGAAAATATCTTTCTAAATGTAGCCTTATAGCCACCAACAACCTCCCCATCCCTATATGGTTCCACCCTCCTTGGCAATGAAAGTACCTCTTTGCTATAATACTTTGGTGAGAAAGCAAATGCTAAGAGATGTAAAGAGGTGGTCATCTTGTTCCAACGGTCAACAATAATCTTTTGCATAGTTTTGAAAAACATTTTTGTTGGGTCATGTTCCTTGGCATCTATTATTGTTCTTATTTTCTCCACCATGGAATCCATGCCGTCATAGATTTCACCCAAACATGGGCGATCAGTATCAGCATACCTAATCATGCTCATAATGGGCTTCGTGAAATTTAAACCATATTCCGCACAAGTCCACCACTCATCATCTAAGATCATTGCTTTTACTTTTTGGGCTCTTTTTGTACTTGATTGCCTCCATACACTCCACAAGTTGTTGATGACCATAGAACTCAAGGCCTCTCGCACCTTCACAAGTTGTCTTAAGACAATTGTGTGAGATACAAATCGAGTTTCAACAACCTAACATGATATAAAAATACATGTCACAAATCAACAATGAAAAATTAAAATTAAAAAATCAAAAATTATATTAAAAAGTCAAATTTAAATTACCTTCAACAACTCCAACTTGGAGGAGGTCCTGAAGATGGCTTGTGACATATGATGATTAGTCACAAACATTTGGATCTCCTCACCCTCCAGGCAGATTTGTTTGACCCACTCAATTCGTGTGCCAATCTTTTGCATTATCAAATTGAGTGAGTGGACTGCACATGGTGTCCAGAAAATGTGACTATATCTAGCCTCCACTATAGACCGAGCTTCCCTACAATTTTTAGCATTGTCCGTTATGACTTGGACAACACTTTCAGACCCCATCATTTCAATGGCTTCTATGAGGATATTGGCAAAAAAACTTGCATCTTTTATTTGCCCTTCACAATCAACTGTGTTGTACCCAAAATTAAAAATTTTGCTACAAGTAGTAAAAGTCTTGTAAAAACTGTCAAAAAAGGTCGGAAAATGGGATTTGCATGTCACGCATGTTGGTTAAAAACTCAAAATTTTCAAAATCTGACAATATGGGTCTCTTTAGAGCGACCTTGTCTACAAAACCCAGATCTCAATTTTTCAGCCCTACTTTTTAGGAAATTTTCTAAAAATAGACTTTTGCTGGGTTTTTCTGGATTTTTTCTCAAATGGATGTTGGCAAAATTTTCTAAAAAATAGCAAATTTCTAAAAATAGAATTTTTGCTTCCAAGGCTCAAACTGGTTTTGATTGGTTTAAAATACTTCGTGATCTGACTAGTTCAGTCAAAATCGCCAAAAGATCAGTTTTTCTCTAGTGGGTCTATTCCGCTTTTTCAGAAGCTAAAATAGGAGCTCCAAGGTCATAAATGGAGGATGGTTAACTGTTAGGTGTCAGATTCAAGGTCTCAAACACTGCTCAAATCGAGAAATGGTGGAAGATGTTCATGAAACGAAGAACGAAAGAGGGGAAGTTGGAAAATCTCAAAAATGGTCAAAATTTGTCTAACACTAGAGATGCTAGGCGCCCCTATCCAATCAAGGCGCCTAGCTATCAGTGCCTTAGCCATTTTCCAGTCTCTGACGTATGGTGAATGCACATATGCCAAGCACGGAGTAGAGGATGAAGAACAAAGCGAAAGTTGAATGAAAAAAAACTAACTCTGGCAAGTAAAGGCGCCCCTTCTAGCCAAGGGCGCCCACCATTTAAGGCAGACAAAAGCTGGAATTAGGGATTGTGCCTCTAAGACATCTTTCTCAAAATTCTTCTGGTTTCGCTGCGGATCCATCAACAAGTGCACGAGAGTTGTCGAATGGCCGGAATCTTGAATCGAACAAAGAGGTTTTGTTAGAGGGAGAAATTGAAAATCATGAAGAACATCAAAAATATTCTCTCTGGGATTCTTGGAAGGGGCGCCCACCATTTAAGGCAGTCAAAAGCTGGAATTAGGGTTTGTGCCCGTGTTCCACCTGGACGCAACCTCTCCTTTTGTGCCGCCCGTCCGGACGGAGACTTAGGGGCCTTCATGGAATCGCCCTTGCCCCGCCACCGCCCGGATGTAAGACGCTTTGAGGGGGAGGCGCTGCGAAGCTCGAGACGAGATCGTCCCAAGCGAAGCCCCCTCGTGAGAGGCCAGAGTCTCCAGCGGGGGTTGCATTTCAGATCACATGGGCTGGTTGGTATTAGTTTGGCAGTGCTTGATCGCGAGGATTCTAGTAGTTCGAGTGATGAGGAGTTTGGGGATGATTAGAGGCCTCCCTTAACTACATTTTTGCATTTTGTACTTATTTTGATTATGATATCAAACTATCAATGTACTCATGCTACTTATTTTTATCATTATGATATGATATTATGATGTGACATGTCATATTTTCGATATTCATATAATAGAAATCTCAAATTCGACAATTTCATTTGTCAAATTTTAATATTTTATTTGATTAGTGATTACTAATAGTTTTCAAGTATTCAAAATGTTAGTATTTGCAATTTTACTAATTTGCCAAAGTTTAATTTGAATTGTTATTCTAAAACATCTTTTTATAACTAGTTATTCAAGTACCCTATGTATATCAGCGCCGCCCCCCCGCCGCCGTCCCCCCGCCGTCCCCCCGCCGTCCCCAAACTTAGACCCCTTGTCCCCCCGTCTCCGAGACCCGTCCCCCACATGGAGACGCGTCCCCTTCAGGAGACTCCGTGGAACATTGGTTTGTGCCTCTAAGACATCTTTCTCAAAATTCTGGTTTCACTATGGATCCATCAGCAAGTGCACGAGAGTTGTCGAATGGTCGGAATCTTGAATCGAACAAAGAGGTTTTGTTAGAGGGAGAAATTGAAAACCATGAAGAACATCAAAAATATTCTATCTTTGGGATTCTTGGGCGCCCCAGCTAGCCAAGGGCGCCTAGGGTTTTGAGAGACCTAATTCATTTTTTAGGGTTTGCCGGACCAGTCATCTACCTCAGAATTCTTCAAGCTTTCCAATGGATATCTCAACTTACTTTGCTCTGATCTACTGTCTCAGGTTTTGTTTTATGTGTTTCACTGATATAATCTTTATTTCAGCTTGCATCTAAAAGTACAATGAGTCTTAAGGTGTGCGTTGGAAGTGAGTTTATGTGAGTTTTGTGTTGAATCATTCCTTGTTTACTTCTAAAACTCAAGCTCTAAGTTTACTTGAGTTGCTAGAAGCGTCATTAGAGTAGGCCTAGTTGTATTTGAAATTCTGGAAAAGAGAAAACCTCAGCTATGACGCTAGAGTTTTATAACCTTGTGCTCTTAGTTGAGAACAAAAAAGACTGGCAAATAGTTTAGTTTACTTTCATTAAGCATCATCAACGAAGAGGGAGCTTCCCCTCCTAATTTGAAGAGCAGTTTATTTGTGCATAGTTTTCCATTTCTAATCCAAATTCCAAAGGTGCGAATTGAAACGCCAACAAACTGCCTTGAAAAACATCGCCCCTTTAGGGGACACTGCTATAACATCGATCAATGGTCTATTTTTGCAATCTTTCCATCCATCAGAAATGATGGACACACCTGATTCGACCCATGTTTCCTTGATTACTCTTAATGCTACCTCTACTAAAGATTTCTCCTTCACCAATAAGGTGGTTCACACCTTTACATACCCAGGACTAACATAATCAAAAGTTGTATTAGAAATGGTTGGCACCATTTCCCGCCAATAAGGTGATCTAACAAGGTTGAAAGGAAGCCCATTGCCATAAATGCAATGAGCAATGCTCTGATCTGCAACATCCCTTGCTTCAATTTTGAAGGCTTTCTCCAACGGGCCTCTTTTTCGTGTAGCCGAAGTATTATCTCCTTCAAAAGATGGTGCAATTTCCATGAAAGGATGTGGGCCAGTTGCTTGTGATAAGCCACTAGGAGGTCTTTGCAAACTTCTCTTGGTAAGAGGATGTGCCATAGACTTTGATCTTTTGCTTGCCATGTTAGCCTCCTCTTGTTCTTTAATATAAGTCAATATTTGGTGTTTTGGCAAACCTTTTTTATTTGGCCCAAGGAAAACTTTTATTTGTTGTAAAGCAATAGCGCATAAATGAGCTTTAACTCAAAAGTATGAGCTTTTTTATGTAGTTCCACATTGGCTACAATGCCAAACAAAACCCCCACCACCGGGAATTTGTTGAATCATTGTCGTATGTCGCCAAAAAAGTGAGGATGGATTATATCTCAATTGACTCTCTGCATCTATGCCAACTAAACCAAAACTACTGGCCATTCTGTATGAAGTTATGAACCTAAAATAAATAAAAAATTACAAATTAACAACACAACTAAATTTTTTTAGAAAAATGGGCATTATAACCCTTTATTTTGCATAAAAAGTTATTAAAAAAATTCAAAACTTGCTAAAAAAACTTGAATTTTTTTTTTAAAAACTTGAAAAATCTTCAAAAAAATTATTGAAAACTTGGAAAAAAGGAAAGATTCACTCACCTTTCATGGTTCGATCTTCTTAGTGCAGCTATTTCTCCCTTGTTTCTATAAGTTGAACTCCTTTATAGCTCTCACCTTCGAAAAAGGACAACCTTCAAAAATCAACTATTTCAGCTTGGAGGCAAAAAATGGTGTTTTTGCCCTTTTGAGTTGGCAAAATGAGCTTGATTAGGTCAGCCAAGGAAAGATAAGTCACTTTTTAGGTTTAAAATTGTGTTTTTTATTGTTTTTTGCACTTTTTCAAATTACTTCCTTCAAAGTAATGGAGTCCTTAAGTGGAGTCGCCCAAATCACAGCCGAACTATGTTTGGACGGGTGGATCACCGAGGGCCAATATTGAAAGGACACAGTATGAAGATAATAATACCTCACCATATGCTCCACCTTTCATCCTCCAAGATCGCGTGATGGTAAATATTTTATATTAAATTTATTCAAGTTATCCCGCGGTTTACTAAAAATTCCCAATTCGAAATGCAAAATGATTCGAAATGTCATTATGGGAGACTAAAATTAATCGTCGTTAGATCTAAGTAATCCACAGGCATCTTGGGTTGAGTGGTATTGAGGTAGAGACCAGCGGAGTAGTGAAAACGCGTGCTCGTGGTTTACAAACTAATAATCTTATGGAAATGAGTGCCTATTCTGGTGGCGATGCGTCGCAGTGTATGGATAAGCGGATTGTCCTATAAAGGGGATTGATTCCCAAGTAGTTATTGATATGTTGAATAACTAAAATTTAGAGGATGTGAATTGGAAGTTGGCCGTGGTTGTTAAACAGATTGTTTCTCTGAGTGGTACTTTGGAGTCCATTGTTTCCGTCATTTTCATGTGAAGTGGAATAGAGATTGGTGATAAGAATTTTGGCTAAATAAAGTCGGAGAAAAGACTGATTCTTGGTGTGTGGATGATTGGGAAAGTCTTCCTAAAGATATGGCTCTTGTTCTTGAGGAGTGGGTTGCTGAGGATATGAGGTGCTTCTTGGGTGTGAATTAATTCTTGTAGTTTTGGCCCCTTGTGGCCTCCTTCTTCTGACTTTGTAATGCTTTCTTGATTCAATAAAGTTTTTACCCTTTTTTATAAAAAAATTCAATGTCATTAATTAGTCCCCTAGAATCACAAGTAGTGCCAATGCCACTCCCACTAGCTCCACCATGCAAATCTTGTGTGGTAGTCTCCTACCCCTCATGTTGAATAGGAAATTTGTGCAATAGAAGCATTACAAGATCTAGAAGCAACAACATGACATTCGAACACAAAGAAAACTTGCAGCCTTGACCAATGAGTAGAATAGAGTTTTGGGTGAGTGATGGATGAGAAGTATAAATGTTGTAATGTCCCATTTTGGTGCTTAGGCAATTCATGCACATTTAGCCAATTTCCTAGCTGGTTGGGTGTTTTCATTCAGGAAACACATTGGGTTTTGATGGAGTTTGAGTTTCCTAGTATTTTAGAGATGAAAATATATAAAGTTTTTTGAGTGTTCATAGAGTTATATCAGACCTGTAGCTATTGTTCAATCATTATCAAACCCTTATAATCCATTCTTAAGTGGTGATAAGTTGCCTAGAGTGAGATGGAAACATTGTTTTAAGTCTACATTGGCCATTGGGTGCATTTGGAAGTGGATTATTGAAAATTTCGGAGTCATTATCTGGCTCTCCAGACTGTTGTAGCAAAGTTTCAAACCTGTACCAGTCATCTATTTGTCATTTCCGTTGGCGTTTTAATTCGCACCTCTAGAATGCGGATTAGAAACGGACAACTATGCACAAATAAACTGCTCTTCAAATTAGGAAGGGAAGCTCCCTCTTGTTGATGTTGCGAAAGAAAGTAAATTAAATCTAATTTCCCTATCTTTTTGGTTCAGCTAAGAGCACAAGGTTTATAAAACTCAAGCGTCGTAGCTAAGATTTTCTGATTTAGAACTTCAACTACGACTAACCTACGCTAAAGATGTTTCTAATTTCTCAACTAAACGCAGAGCAAGAGAGTTAGAAATGGACAAGGAAGGATTCTCTGACATAAATACTTAGATAAACTCTTCTTCCGACATACATCTACTTACTTTCAATGTAAGCTGAAATGGAGATCATATAAGCATAACACAATAAATGGAAATTTGAGACATTATATCAAGGCAAAATACGCTCAGGACTTTATTTCTCAAATCTCTGGAACAAGGATTACACTAAACACATGCACGGAACAAGAACTTGTAGCTAAAGAGGCTTGCAAACTTGCACTTACACAAAGTGAACTGACACTAAATAACAACTTGCAGCATTACAGGCCTGCAATTTGCTATCACAATAACCTTTAAGAAAAACAATGAGCAAACGCTCTTATTTATAGACAAGCAAAGGAGTAGGGAACCCTAAAATCTCCTTCCTTTTACAACTAAGACTTGCTCAGCAAGCAAGCTTTATTTCTAAAACTAAAGAAGATAACATCTAACACCTAGGAAAGCATGAAAACGGGAAAATGCCAACTATTACATTTATCTTATTTCTCTTCTTCAAAGAATAGATAGGAATTGTTCTAAGAATAGAAAGAAAGCGGAAACAACGCTTCTAGAAGAAAGCTGCTTGAAACCTCGTCCACATCTACAAAAAGCTGATTTATTTCTTGATTTTAAGTGGAGAGTGCTGCTGAAAATAGAATGCTGATCTTCCTTGAAAAAGCAATTTCTCCGAAAAAAGTTGGGACCTGGGTTTCGTAGAAAATCACATTCTGGAGAAACCCAGATGCTCAGAAACTGAAAAAGCAAAATCTATCCTAAAAAAGCGGCCAAAAAGCAGTTTCTAGAAGAAGGAAAATTTTCTCAATGTTGAAGAGGATGAAAAAGCAAAGAGACCCATGTGATCAGAAATGGAAAAAGCTAAGTGGTTGCTTTGAAAAAGCAACGCCCTAGAAGTTTGTAGCACGAAAAAGCATTCCTCTCTGCTCATGGATCTTGAAACCACAAAGAACACCGAAAAAGCATGTCATTTGAGTCTTCAAATCTTCGTTGAGAAAAAGGAAAATCTTCTTCCTTTGGACGCCAACCTGCAATAATGAATAATGAAAGGAAAAAGCTCTCTTTAAATAAGATGAGGTTTGAGAGAATCTGCTTTCTTTTTGCTTTAAATCCTTCGAAGCTTATCCTGAGCAGGTTCATCGAACGTAGACACTATTTGGAATGTTGGAGGATAAAACTTGAAAATTTGACTAAGGCATGAATTCTTGGGCACCTCTCTTGTACTAGGACGCTCTTGCTTGGCAGACTTTGCCAAATTTTCACCATTTTCAACTTTTTTGCTTGATTTTCACCTCTATTTGATCTTCGATTTCTAGATGCTCAGAGGATCCTGTGAACTGACGGAGTGATCCATCGTGGAACCTGACTGATTCTAAGAAGGTTATCCTGGAGGCATCTTTGGATAAAAACTTCATTTGTCCCCTCAAAAAGCTGGGCGCCCCTGGCTACCTGGGGCGCCCATGATTACCAGTGTTGGTCATTTTTCATGTTCATCAAGTTCTTCCTTGTTTTCTGATCTTCTAAAGAATTCTCAATTACGGGAGCTAAACTGATCAGATCGGCTGGCTGACTGCTCCGTTGGATAGCTTGGCAGAATCTAACGTGGTGATCTTGGAGACTGCAACTGCAAACACTATCATCTGAGGCCTCAAAACCCTAGGCGCCTGTCTTCTCTAGGGGCGCCCAGGTTCACCAGACTTAACCATTTTTTTCACATTTTTCAGGTTTTAAGCTTATCTCCTCTCTTCAGATGATCTTTCCATTTCGGATGATCTGGAGCTCCGATAGACTGACGGTTGGACTTGTCAGATAGCTTGAAGGATTTCGAGAGGGGTCTTTTGGGAGTTACATCTGCAGAAAAGTTGATTTGAGGCATCAAAAACTTGGGCGCCCCAACGCCCCTGGCTAGCTAGGGCGCCCAACTTCACCAGAGTTAGAATTTTATTGTGTTTTTCACCTTGCTTCTAATTTTTGATATTTCACTTGTGTTTTTCCCTCTATTTTTCCTCTGATATCTGATGGTTGCCAACTCTGATTGACGTGTCGATGGTCTCATTGGAAAGCTTGATCAACTCTGAGGAAGTCATGTTGGAGGTGTCATCTGCAAATTCATCCATTTAGGCCCTTAAAAACTTGGGCGTCTTTCTCCTTCTGTGGCGCCCAACTCCTCCAGACTTGGCCATTTTTTGCTTGATTTTCATTCTTCAGAGTTGAACCTTCATTTTATATCTACAGCTTGATCTGGATTTGCTGGTTATTGACAAGTCTGATGATCTGACGAAGACATCCATTGCGAACCTGGCTGAATCCTGAAGAGATTGAGCTCATCTGCAAACCCTAATTGTTGAGTTTGACCTCTCAAAAGGTTGGGCGCCCCTACACACCTGGGGTGCCCAAAGTTCCCAGACTTAAAAATTTCTCTGAAGTTTTCATGGTTTGCTTTTTGTCTTCTAGTTAAAACCTCCCGTTTGATCTTGAATTCCGGGTGACTGGTTGATCTGATGATTGCGCCACCAGACTCACTGCGGAGCTGGGAAGAATCTGAACAACTTTTCTTAGAAGCACGAACCTTGATTCCACCATCTGATGCCCTGAAAAGTTGGGCGCCTATCTCCTCCTGGGGTGCCCATGGCTAGCAGAGTTGGTCAAAATTTTGCAGTTTTCAACTTCCTCCTTCGTTCTTCGTGCACGTTCACCATCTCACCTTTTGTTCAGTGCTTGACTGTTGAATCTGACACCTAGCTGTTGGCTGACCTCCATTAATAGCCTTGGAGCTCTCGAAATGCTTCTGAAAAAGAAGAATAAACGCACTAGGGCAAAACTGATCTTTCTGTGATTCTAACTGCACCAGCCTAATGAGGAAGTATTTTGAGCCAATCAAAATCAGTTTGAACCCTAACAGAAAAACTTTCTATTTTTAGAAATTTTCTATTTTAGAATATTTTGCCAGCATTCGTTTCGAAAGAAACCCAGAAAAAGTTACTATTTTATAGAAAGTTTCTAAAAATAACAATTTTCCTAAAAAGTAGGGATGAAAAACTGAGATCTGGGTTTTGTAGACTTGGTCACTCTGAGCAGACCTAGATCGTTGGAATTTGAAAATTTCAAGTTTTTAGCACTCATGCAAGACATGCAAACCCTAATTTTTACCTTTTTTGAAAATTTTGACAAGACTTTTACTCATTTCTTTAAAATGCCTAAATGTAGCAAAAATTTTAATTTGGGGTACAACAATTTCCTTGAGGTATATTTGCTATTTCAATGATGAGTGGTTATTTCTTTGAGGTTGTGTTACATGTATATCAGTTTTCTTTCATAGCAATATTTGTAACAAAAGATGCATATCTTGAATTTGGGAGTTTTGAATGAGCTTACATTGTAACACTAAGTGGTAGTACCACCAGTGAACTTGATATTTTGTTGTTACTCACCCCACTGCATAAGTGGCTTATGTTACTCACCCCACTACATAAATGGCTCTTATTACTCACCACTGAAAAGTGGAAGAGTTGCTTATTTTATTTGTATTCACCCACCACTGGAAAGTGGAAGAGTTGGCTTTACATTTCCTTTATTGTATAACTTTCCCACTAAAAAGTGGAAGTGCTAAGCTAACCCCCACTGGATAAGTGGATATTACTTCCAGCTGCTTATTTCAAGTATAATTGTAATCCTAAACACCTTATGCTCTCACCTCACCCACACTGGGAACTTGGAGATTAGAAAGTGGAAAGGAAGTTGTTTGGCATTTCATTTTGTTTTGAGCTAACAAGTTTCAAAAAAAAATTAACGGTGATTATTACAAATGTATTCTTGATATTGTTTTGTGTGTTTTGTTTGTTATTGGTGACTTAGAAGTCACTTTCTAGGGTTAGTTAGGGTTCTTTTGTCCAACATTTTCCCCTTTTCATTACAAAAAATACTTTTTTTTGTCAGATGGGTTGTCTTTGGGTTTGCCCAAGGTCCTTGCATGGGCCTAAGGTTTTAACCCAAATTCATCTGAACATGCCCAAGCCAAATCCAACAAGAACATGGCAGGACCCTAGCTAAACTTTGGGCAAGGATTTATATCCAGTCTGGATAGGTCTGTATTCCACTTTCTGAATCCAGTAACAGAGTAAGTTAGAAAGTTTATAAAGATAAATTTCTTTTACATCAACTAAAGAAGAGCACAATAAACAATGGAAAATCAGATGGAGCATCTTTTCCAAATTGCATTGACCCATTCCAAATTTTAAGGTAAAACTAAAAGTATGAAACAACGGACATGCTTCACCTACTTAAGAAAGTACAAAACACGTCCTCTTTCATAATGTCACTGTAACTTATTGGCAGCAAAGCAGCTTACCTCATTTAATAGGGAATTTGATTCACATTGACTGATAGAGCATAGCAAATTTGTATCATTTGATTCCAAGCTGGAATGCACCAAAAACAATCAAATCAGATGTTTATATCATTCCTCAACTCAGTTTACAAACTCTAAAGCAAAGTTCCAAACAAATATTTCAACCACTTCCATAAAAACTAGAAAGAAAACTAAAACAAAGAAACTGGAAACAAAAACCATGAATGTTGGATCAACGTATTCCATTTCTTATGGATTGAAAATGATAACTGTCATTACAAACTTGGGAAACAAAAATTTCCATTTCATTCTAGAAAAGTTCAAGTAACCAATAGACTCAAAGATTACTCTCAACAACTACTTTTTTTTGTCAAACTAAGAAATATAAAGGTCACCAAACTAGCAATCTATAAAACATCAATTACCATAGCACAATCATTAACATAAGTAAATTCTAAATATTAAACGCAAACAAGTTAGAACCACAGGCTTATTCTTGCATTATTAAGGCTGCAAGTCATCCTCTCATATCCAATGGAAAAAAGAACACAAAAACTTACTTTTCATTCTACAAAAGCTCAACTAACCAATAGACTGAAAGATTACACTCAACAACGATCTTTTTTGTCAAACTGAGAGAAATATAAGAGTCACCAAACTAGCAATTTACGAAACATCACTTACCATAATGCAATCATTAACAGGAGTAAATTCTAAATATGACATGTGGTCAAGTTAGAGACACCAGCATATACTTGAATTGTTAGGGCTGCCAATCATCCTCTCGTCTCAAACAAAAATAGCACAATATTACAAATAAACAAACTATGTTAATGTCCTAAAACAACCAAAATTAATATTTATCAAATGACATTACAAGTCAATATAATCCAAAGGAGCACATATGACATCTAAAAAACCCATGGGATAGTAAAATTTTGTACCTGCATTATTGAGGTTACCAATTACAATCCCATGTCAAACAAATACGGTCATAAAATTAGAAACAAGGAAACATATTAATATCCTTTATAAAGCAATGGTAAACACAAGCAGAGATTTCAAGTACATAAAAGTTTGAGGACATTGGAAACTATCAACATAGTGTGGCTTAAAGCTAAAAATTGAACACAAATTAAAGCAAATAAATTCCAATCTCACTCTGATACATTTGTCAATCAGCTAATTGGCTTACTTCTCATCTCCAATTAACAACATAACTGATTGGGAGTTAAACTTTTACCTCTTGGAGATCTCACTTACATGAATCCTGCATCCAAGAGGCCTATATATTTGTACATTTCTCTTTGTAATTATGCTCTATTATATTGAATATTAAACATCTATCATCCAATTCTAGTTTTGTTATTAGCTCATAGACATTTGATCCTACAAAGAATTATTGTTTATGACACAATTCTATTAAAATTTATACAACTCCAATAAGCTTTTTCAATTTTCTAATAAATTTGACCTTTCCTGGTCGCTTGTTTAAACTTCCAAAGAGTACACAAATCACTAACAAATGGAGTGACCATCCAACTCTCACCAAAAACCTTCATTTACTACTTTTAGTAAGTTTCCAATTTCTTATATAAAATGTTATATAATGGTTGCATTTGAAGCATGTAATAAAAGTAGAAGACGTACAGCTCTCCTATAGATTTTGTCCATTTTCTATAAGTGCTCTCAATTGAAATGAAATTCACCGTTTGGCTATTCAATGATTGTCAACCTTGTTTTCTTGGAGCTTTGTTCAATTGCTATGTATAATACATTAAGTTTCTCACCTAGTATAGTGTCTTGTCAATTACCATATTAATTCAGATCAAGCACATTAAATTGTTTTTTCTTTTTGTAATAATCGTTAAGGCCTTTCCTAGGCCACCAAAGAAAAAATTCTGACTATTTAATGCAATATACTACACTGATATTTGTTTTTAATTTGAGGTCAACGATCACTATAAAGTTTTTGTCTTGCTTGACCAACTAGAGCATTAAACCATGATGCCATTATGTTTTGCTCTTGTAGTAGTTCCTACTTGATCTCGCTACTTGAAACAAAAAGCAAGGTTAAATAATGCACTTCTAATACAGAATCTATGAGGTGATAAGCTAACATAAACATGAATAACAAATAGTGGCAAAGCATGCAAAA
>VDFB02128623.1:0-127506 GCA_007258455.2 Sequoia sempervirens
AATAATTTATAACATATAATTTACTTAAAATTATACTATATACTAAAAATATATAAATACAAATACAAATATAAATCAAAGCATAACTAATCATTTTCAAAAGAGAAAAGTAGATAATTTTAGCTTAAGGTTATCATCATGTGGTTACATAATATTAGCTTTGTTCTTATCACCAATTGGCATCATGTTGAAACTTAGGAGTGTTTGGTGCTAGGTTCATCAGACGAAATGACTCAAATAAATTTTTAGAGAATCTAATCAAGTTTTTAATTATGACTCAAATCAAGCAATAGAGAAAACATAGGGCAGTAAAATATCTGAGAAGATAGAGGATTGGAATGAACTAGGAAAAATATCAAGGATGGGTTGTATACAAACATCAAAAGTTACAGTATAATTAAGAAAACACAATCTCAATATGAATCTTGGGGCAAGAAGACATGACAAAATAGGCAGAAGTTATAGTTAGCAAGGACATCGAGAGCAACTTTGCATGGATAGCTTTGTGAAAAGGATGAAGTTTCTTCAGATCACAAACCATGCAACTTATTATTGATAAGAAATGCATTACGTCCCAGCAAACATCTTTTAGAACTTTCAAATATAAATTTTCCAAGAATTAAAAAAGAAAAATTGAAATCCCCCAAAAAAATGCAAGCAGGTGTAGCACTTTGCAAACTATTTAGTATTTTCCTATCAAATATGGATTCTAACTGGGTTCTGATTGAAATTCAACAAAGCTTGCAGATTCTTATTTTTATTTATTAATTGTATTAATTGTATCGGCCATGGAGAATAGGCTAATTGCACAAATATTTAGGTGAGCCACAAGATAATAATATAAATCCTATCAATTGTAGTCATGAAATTCAAATCCATACTTTAGGACCTGTTACCATCTTGGAACTAGCTGCCACAGAAGAATGTGTCACTCGTTGTCATTGCTACTGAAGTGCAATTGCAAGTTGAAGATCAGAACTACAACAGAGTCATAAATTAGTCCTTCAAGAAAGGATACCTACTTTATTCTAAAACCTATTTTTGGGATACAAAGAAAATGCTGCAAAAAATTGTAAAAAAAGTTTATGATAGATCGTATAATATGTTGAGTTTGTTTTCCCTAATAGATTGATGCACCCACAGTCACAACTTATGTATATTTGAATTAAGAAAATTATTGGTTACAAAATAAAGTCCTAAACAATTTAGTATTAATAAGCACTTGTTTCCCTTGGAAGGAGAAAATAGATAGATCCAACATCACATATCACTAATTATCAGCTTCATTTATTTTCATCCCTACATTTGAGGCTTCTATGGAATAAAAATTATTTCTCTCAAAAGGACACACATTGATCATCAGAGTGTTAACAGGATAATTATGCTTTGAAGGCCATAACAGGGTATACCAGGATCATCAGCAGAGGACTGATATAACATTTATACTGGACAGATTGCCAAGAAATAATGTAAATCTCATTTTCACAACACACATAATGTATCTCATCAGTAGGTACTTTATAAATCTCTATAAATGAAAAGTAGTTTCAGAATGGGGAAATGTAAATTTTAAAATTGATCAACTTGGGAAATAGTTTTGATGAAGATAATAGGTTACCAATTCCTGTCACAAAAATAAAAAATATGAGAAAATGACAAGGAGAAATCAAATTTAACAGGATGCTTTTTTGGTTTAGTTTGAGTCTCATTGGTTAACGACTTTTCCTTTTTCTTTAAAGCGCGAGTCATGTTGTTCAACTAATCCTTTTAATGGATTTTCTTTTTGCTTTCTCGTTTTAAAATTATCTTAACTGTATCCCTTCATACAATGGGAATTCAGATAGTTTAAAAACACACAATATTATTATTATTATTTCACCAAAAAATATATTTACAAAAGAAATCTAAGATGACGAACACTTACTAGGCCCAAAAATTCATTAATTGCACTATTTACCATCTCCTGCATTAATTACAACCCAAAACAGAGCTATTGCTCCGTCAGGCTCTTTCTCCACCAACTGCAATACACAGAAAAAACCCCATCATACATAAAATATTGTAATTTATTTTCTCATTAAATGCATACATTCAACCAACAGAAATCCTAACCAGGGTTTATGCATCACAATTCATTTCAACCAATCAGATCCAAATATACATTAAAAGAAAGCCAAAAAATAAAATCAGAAAGACATGACATGTTTCACCCACAAAATTCATTTGAACCAATCAAATCCTACTCAAGCTCAACTCCAATATCCTAATACACTTTGAAACCCAGCGGGATGTTCCTTTATAATAACTTTTCTAAATAACTCAAATACTAGCACTATCACAAAAAAAGAAACAAGAGTATGTATAACTGAGATCAAAGTAATTCTTCTGTTTAATGTAATTTTTATTACAAGCTCAAGTCAGAAGTACAAGGATATTTTCACGTTATCAAGCGAAAGAAACAAAAATCTAACCTGGGAAATAAAGCATTGCCGTGTTCCAGAGAGGAAATTCATTGCAATCAGCACAAAAGAGAAGACAAAAGTCACTAGAAGCAAGACAAATCCTCATTTATCTCATAATACCCGCATCAGTTAAGCTAGTCTCAATATTTTATAGAGACCATCTAGCCCTTGAAAACATTCACCAAAATCATATTCTATAAGATCCCAATCCTAAAAATAAAAATGAGGGTATAAAAAAGAATTCAGATCAAAGTCATTTCTATTAATGTTATCTAGACCCTGACCATTCCAAGGGAAAATTGAAGTATATCACAGATAGCAGACCAATTTTGAACACCCTTCAGACACCCTTCAATCCCAAACCATATCTGCGAATAATCCTAATCTTAAACCATATTTACAAAAACAATCCAAGGTGATGAAAGAAAACCCAAAGCCTAACCATTTCAAGACCAACCAAAGGGAATAATTGAAAATAGTCTTAAGCAAAACAAATCCCTCTTTCCTTCAGATACCCTGAAACTCTAAAACATTGCAAGTAGAGCAAGAGAATAATTCTCCCCCAAAAACACCTTCCAGTTTAGCTTAAAACACTAAACTATATTTGCAAAAACAATCCAAGAAATAACATCACAAACAACCTGAAATATCATCAATAAAGACAAACCAAAGGAATTCATTGAAAACAAAGAAATCCATGCCACCATACACATAATGGAAAATAATTTAACAATCTCGAATGTACATTGTGATTGCAAGAAGAGGCCATCAAACATCTTCACAAAATTCCCTTGAACAATCGGCTTGTGCAGAATAGTACAAGAACCAAAGAGGATAGAATAGCTTGGCTCCACCATTTGTCAGCATTTTTTTGAATGTCAGCAATAAAAAGAAGAGCTCAAAAAAATCCAAGAATCAAGAAAGCTCGAAGATCCTTGGGCTGATTATCCTCCTCCCTCTGCCATAGTTTGTGCATTTATCAACATCCATATGAATTAAATAGGATCTCAATAAAACCATAAAAAAATAAAAATGTTGCTGTAACGACTAGTTACTTTCTTGAGGTGACCGTTATTCCTCCTAAATTTAAATTGTTTCTTTTTTTCCCCCCCTTGTATGTTGTTTATCTAGTTTTTACACCTAATGGGGAAAATTGCATACCCATCTCCATTTCCCTTACAATTTGGCCCTTGGATTAATGTGTTTTTAATATGATAACAAATTTATAAGTAGTAAATTGTTTGCAATATCATTTTAATAATCTTACTATTATTCATTTTTAGAAATTGGTTTCAATTTTTCATTTTTTATTTACCATTGTAGATCAAATTTATGGCTGTAAAATTGACTTGTAGTAGTTTTGTAATTATGAATATTTTAAAAATCCAAAGACTTTGAGATTAGAAAAATCTTAATCAAATTGAGTATAAATTAATTTATGTTTATCAAATATAAATTAAAAATTATTTAAAAAATATCACCAAATAAGATATTTATATATTTCCATAAAAAATATTTTTTTATTTATACTTTTTCAATATATAAACATAAATTTAAATATTATAAAAAATAAGTAATGAATTCAAAGTTAAAATATTTAATAAATATTTAATATTTAAAAAATTATAAAACTTAAAATTAGCAATTAATCCTAAGGTTGTAATTCAATTGAGCAAGCACAATTGGTGAGGGCAATGGTATGTACACCACCCACTAGGATTCAATCTTGTGGAGCTATGATATAAGGGATGAGGGTCACATTACTTTGACAAAATGGGTAGCCCTTAGTAGTCGAAGAAATATTAACATAGACTCATGTTCCCAAATTAGATAACAAGTCATGATATCCCCCCTTAGTGAAAAATTGATAATTAAATCACTTCATTAAAATTTCATAAGATTAGTGAACACCACACATGTACCCTCTGCCACTTGTTCTAGTCAAGTATTACCTTTATGCCAATATCAATGTATGTACACACAAATCTATATAGTGATTAGCTGATACGCGCATCATATTTACACATTATGATTATCTTATACATACAAAACATGTACATAGTGTGACTAAATCATGCATGCATTATATGAATTAAATGTGATAACTCAGAGATGCATAAAATATACATATTGCAAATTTATCATGCATGCATCACATAAACATAGTGTGACTAGCTCATGAACACAACACATTTACTCCAAGCAACTAGCTTATGCATACATCACATATACATAACCCATCCATAGACACACATACACAATATGAATAACTTATGCATTATCACATATGCATTGTGTGGCTTGCTCATGCATACAACACATATACACAATGTGAATAACTCAATATCATTATATGTACACAAGTGACCAACCATCAAAAATATGTGGTTAGAATCTAACTAAAAGAAACTTCCCCTAAATACCTATTTCTCTAATGCATAATCCCTTAATACATCCCAACCAAAAATAGTATTAGTTCATCCTATACTACACTATGGGTCCTATCATTTATACTAGTTCACTACCAACTATGAAGACAAGTGAGCATCCTTACTACTTGTGGTAATCACCAGAAAGGCACTGTAACAACAAACAACACATTTGGTCATTAATAATATTTTCATACCTTGTTGAATCATCTGAGTCAATGGATCCATGTTAATAGATATTATCTCAATTCCACTAGTGAAAGTTAGTCCCACTCAATATGAGGTAGCTCTTGCCATCTATTACCTATATGGTACTAGTGAAAACTAGTTAAGGCATGTCATACCATGAGTGAATCTTAGCATCTGTCATCTACACCCCATCAGTGATAGTTAAAATCTAAGGTATGGTAATTACTCCTAACATATTTCACCTACATGATACTAGTGATATCCAATAAAACCACTTGTGTATCATAACATACATAGCTCCTAGAAAATTTCATCTCTAGAATATTGGTGAACAACATATAATCCTTAATATATTATGAATAAATATATAACATCCATTGCCTACATAGTATTGGTGATAGATAACTACCCATGTAAGGTCTATATTAGACTTGGCTCTAACATGTGGGTCCATCTTGTAGTCAAGTATGCATAATCAAGATATCACAAGGATCCACAAACACTTGGTAGCTTTTCTTTTTTATATACAAACATAAAGTGATTGATAAACCTATACACATAGTCTCATAGGTTTCTGAAAGATAAATAATATACCATATTCAACAATGATCACTATTACTTTCCCACTATCTATAATAGAAATTATAAGGAAATCTATCTTAAACTCAACATATATCCATGCTATTAATATTTATAGTAGCCTGATCATCCACACATATTGAGGGTTGTTCAAACCATTAGATGGGAATGCCTTAATTCAAAATAATCTTAAACACAAAGTTTCTAGGTTTTTATCTCATTCATAGCAATGTCATATCTAAGTTTACCATGCTCTTATTTGGTGGAAGAATAGAACTCATTAAATCTTGAGCCTAACATATATACCTTCCTATACTCCTCATTGAGCCAAGACACACTGTCATAGTGTTCAACACATATTTATTCTAGTTATTTTAGTTCTAACAAGTCTAGAGGCATTCTCATACATTCACATTAGAGATAGAGCATTGTGATGGTGAATCTAAAACTCCATCCAATAATAGAGGATATGTTTGAAAGTAAAATGTACTACAAACCTCAAAGTAGATAAACTAGATGAGGATGGATGCCTTTTTTGGCTCATACCTATATAGTGGGGACATATTAATTGGGAAGATGAAATCTCAACTATTCGAGAAAAAATTTAGCCTCAAGCTAGAAAGAATACTTGGAGGGAGAAATTATTTATTTAAGTACAATGACCCCAAACCTTGGATTTGTCCCCTAAAAATTTCACTACCAATTTAGGTTCATGGATTCCTTTCACCCAAGTATTGTTTACATACCTATTTCCAAATGGTATCAATGTCACATGTAGTTCTCCTCACTTTAATATCTCAAGGATCAAACAAATAGAACTCGTAAACCTAAGCTTTGATAACCACTCAAGAAAATTTCCTTATAGAAGTGAGATAATATACGAGGAAGACCATACAAGGGATTAAAATCGTCTAGTACAGCAAATCACCATTTAACAATGGCCAATCTAAAATATTTGTTGTTCCTAAAGTTTAATTAATTAATAATAAAACTCTAAATTCCTAAATTATTATTTCATATCTCAACAAAGTCCCTTTAACTGATTTCCAACAAATAAAAAATCTTACTAGTATTAAAAAATCCAAGCATGTTCCTAGTTTATCAAACATATCCTAAAGCATCTTCATCCAAGGGCATCAAGATCTCAAATTAAACCTTGAACCAGGTGTTATAATTCATAACTCAACATGAACCTCCTAGAGTCCCTTACAAAATCATCTCATTAATATATAGGCTAGGTTGGTTACTTATAAATAATAAACAATCAAATTGTGACCATTTTGAATAAAACTCATAATGCTCAAAATTCTAAACTAATCACCAGTTCAAGTCTCCACACATACCCATTAGGATAAATAGATTTTTATACTAGATCTCTTTAAACCCTTTCAAATTTCTCACTTGGTATGGAATGTTTCATTTATTTACGTCAGAATTTATGATAATTATTATATCATCCCATGTCAAGTATAGGATTGTATAAATATGTATAACTCAACTAACACTAATACCCACTTTATATGAAAGTCTTATTATAAAAAAAATAGGCTTCATTGTCCCACCCAATTTTATACTTACAATTATTAACCTTAAAAAATCAAATCCATACACAAAAAATATGCATATTAATCGATATAAGATAAGCATGGTCATACCAAAGCATAGGGAAAAATGAAATAGTTGATATATTGTCACAATAGAAAAAAGTATGCAAACATGCTTTTATGTCTCCAAGTGGAGTCCTAGCATAATATGATCAATGATATCAACTATTATAATCGTATTATATTATATATCTTTCTTGACAAAGTACATCATGCATCAAGAAGGGCACACAAGAATCATCTAATGTTCAAGGGACATATAATAGTAATTATAAACTTCCTTTAGACATGATTGATACTTAATTTATAATCAAGATAGCGGGAAACACTATATCCATTAGATCACCATATGAAGATATATACCCAATAATTTTACTAATAATAATATTCTTAACTTTTTAATTTTTAATTTCTCTACGGTGAAACAAAATTATTTTATTGGTATAATTCATCATCTAGATTATATTTGCACTTGGTAATTATAATAAATGTGACCTTAATGGTTATTACTTGTAATGATTCCATATAATAATGATATATTTATAAATCAAAACATATAATCATATTATTACAATTGAATCCAAATCTTCATATGCATGGTCATAGTAGAATACTATATAGGGATAAAGTTAGTGAAGTCTTGTATAAAAGGAATCTCAAGTCAATTATGTACCCTAAATACATATAATTGGTCAATTTCACCAAAATAAACCTTCACCAAGGTTTAGTGAATAAGACATAATGATTGCATATTTAATAAAATAAATTTGAATGACATAATATTATTTTACATGTTTAACTCATATTTTGAAACAACTCACCTACACATGTAACTACATTACAACTATACAATAGAATACAAGCACAACTCAGCAAATACCTAGAGTTCTTCAAAAATATTATCCCTTAATCTCAACTTCCAAACTCTCCATGCATATATCAAGGATGATAGTAAGGCTATCAAGTTATAGTTCAATGTCATGATCTTGATATAATGTATGAATTTAAATGTTCTACTAGATAGTCCACCAATATTCATAAATTTGATGCTCAAATCCTTATTTAATGTTCTAGAAAATATACACATTTATTTTCTTTCATTTTAAACATTAACACTATATTAATAGAGCACCCAAAATAAACATAAGGGGTATTTCTAATTTACAACCATAGTATACTATGTACATAGTAGTAAATACATCTCTTTAATATTTTTTTATCCTCAAGATACAAAATAGTATACTAACATCTCTCTATTTTAAATAAAAAATGTAACATTATTTAAATACAATCATGACAAAGATCTACTCATAATCCTAGTGAAATTCATACAACCAATTCAATGAGTGTTAACTCAGTAATACCATCCATAATATCCACTACCTTAAATATTGGTCACATAAAATATAGAGATACCATGAATATGTAAGACATCGAAAGGAGATCTAGCCTAGAAATAAATTAAACTAGATCAATTCTCTTTCACCATAAACATTAGGGATCCAAAACTAACCATGTAGTACTATTTGTCTATTGTCATCAAAGGAGAACCAAATAGGTTGGTTAGAGTTTTGGTCCCTTTTTTGTGTGTGTGTGTTGTTACTGATATGATGATTTATATTAAATGGTGAATTAGGATCAAATGAACTAAGAGTAACAAAATTTCTAAAAATTACAGAACTAAATGAAAGAAATAGAAAGTGGATCTGGAGAAGAGATATATAGAGGAACCTCATATTGAAATCTATTGAAGAATTGGAAAGACAAGTGCATTGGGTGCCCTAGTTTAGAAGTGCTAAAATATATGGTTTTAGGACCTACATAGGTGTACCAATGTCTGAAGCTCTCTAACAACAAAAATAAGAATTCAAACCCTAAGAGAGGTTAGGTAATCAATGTGACCTAATTTTTTGATGATGAGTCCTTGAAAAATGTAATAGGGTTTAGGATCCTTGAGATGTTAAATCCAATTCAATTTGTAGCAAACCTTTAAACCTACAAAATAGTTAGAGGGAGAAAGGTTGTTCCATATAGGGGATTACCTTGGTCAAACCTCGTGTTAGTGTTCCTACCTCCACAATATATGATGATAGATGATAAAGAGTTTGTTCTCTCAAAGGACTAGAGGAAAGAGAAATGAAAACATAAAAGGGGTGTCTTACCACTCATATTTGAAGCCCCTATTGGATTGATGCAGTTGTATCAATCTCATACAAGGAGGATGAAGGAGTATCCTTAATATACTGCATCTGTTAGTGCATATGATAATGATAATAAATAAGAAGCATCTTACAATCCTTGAACATTAATTTTTATTTAGGTTTTAGACTATAATCTACTATAATCATGTTTCTTATCTTATTATTTTCTTTCTTTCGATGTTGTATTAATTACTCTAGAGTTGCTAGAGGGAGATTAAGATTGATTAGAATTGATTAGGGGTTTAAAAGGAGGGAAGAAATTATATATATGACTCTAAATATATTTCAAATTATCCATTTTGATAGGCTAACATAAAACTAAGCTTGATTACATTATAGGAGTAGATAGTTGCTTGATTCTTTTATATCTTTATGATGGAAGAGACCACCAACCAACAATGTACCCATGAATATTTGTAACCCATAATGGCCTCATTTACCATCTAGCTAGGAATGAAATTCTCATGCTACAACAAGAGACCATACAATTGAGTCAATTGAATCTATACAATTCAAAAGAAAAATTGAGGCTACTTGGGAGGCATATAAATCCCTAGTGAAGATTCTAGTATGTTTGAATCAACTACACATATAAATCCTCAGTGAAGATTCATTCTAAAGTATAAGTAACAATCGTAGTATTTTTATAAAACTAGCTTGATCAATTGCTAACCACTTACATTACCATTTTGTTTTGAAATGAACAGTGTAGGGGCATAGAGAGTTAAGAATGTATGCATCACATTTAATGCTTTTTATCAAGAAAAACTGAGAAATAGGTAAACCCATTCTCCTTTAGACCTTTAAGTGCTTCCAACATAAATTATTCCTGAAGTGTTTTATATCAAAGGTTTCCTTAAAATTGATTTTGTGTAAAATATGTTGATTATTTATTTTGTTTCTGTTTTTAATTTTCTTTTAAAAATAGATGCTTGTAGTGTACACTAAGCTTTGATTATTTCTTTTATAAAACTAAGCATGATTACATTGTAGGAGCATATAGTTGCTTGATTCTTTTATATATTTGTCAAGCTTAGTTTTATATAAGAAAGAATCAAGCAACTATATGATCCTACATAGTAATCAAGCTTAGTTTCTAGACATATTCTATTACACATCTAGAAAATGTGATTAATATACATTGAAAGGAGTTGGGGTCTCAAATTTCTAGAAGAATTTGTGATGTTCAACAATCTATTAGTTTTTTGCATACCCATGTGCCCCTATCTCTACTACTATTAATCTTGTGAATGCTAAAGTGCAAGATAAAAATAAATTTTAATATACAATGTTTTTCTTTAGTTTGTTCTTTTGTCATGTGTACTTGGTTACATATTTTTTCTTTGGAGACTCTAAAGGCTACCAATCTTTGCTTTGTATCTCTATACAATTTTGATCTATTTTAATCGATGATTTTGCTTCTCATGGTTATTTTAGATGTAAATACTTCTATTTTATTAATATAATATCGGGTCTCTCACCTTTTTATTTAAAATGAATAAATTAATAAGATGTGATAAATATTAAATGGTATATGATTAATGTGATAAATTATTATTGATAAAAAATTAAAGTTGACTATTAGGAGGAATATATTTTAGTGTCTATAGAACTATTTTAGTCAACAAAGTCATATTATAATCCTTAAGGAATATAATTGAAGTTTTGGTGTGATTAATTGAAGGAATATGAGTGATTATTTGATTAGGGCCACACCGCCCAAAACCCACACAAATCACAACAATAGATACCAACACGGAAGATGCGAGACATAAAAGAAAAACTCACTTTCAATTATTTTCAAAAAATGAAATTACAGATTCAAAAATTACGTGCTACAACCTCATGGCTTGTTTCATTACACCAAAATCAACTCTCAAAACAAAAGATATTATTCGGAGCCACAATCTGCACTCTTGGAGCCACCTTCTATAGCCCCACCTAACCCTTTTTATTTTACCCCAATAATTGCCCTAGAATTTTCTAGAAAGTTCAACTTCCCCTTTTGTTTTGGCACCAAAAGTCTCGTTGATTGATTTCTTGCCTAGGAGGAAATTTTGATGAAATTCACTTGTTTAGAGGAGCAACTTTGTGGGGCCATAACTTTTGATCTAGGTGTCTGATTTGCTATTATTGCATATCGTTGGAAAGCTCTCGAAGAGATATACAATGCACAAACCAACCATAGGTCGGTTCGTCAACTTTTCAAGTTGTTTCAGGGCCTCCAAAGTCTTCATATCTAAAATTGAAGCTGCATTGGAGAAATTTCCCAAGATAGAAACTTTAATATCTCCTAAGCCATGTAGGGTATTGAGGTGATTCTTTCACGATCGGAATTTTTTTTTAGTTTTTCTCATTGGGGTAAATTTTTAGGTCCATATAGGCCCATTTAGGTTGACTTACTAAAAATAGGTAAGTGATCATTTTTTTCTATTTTTGACTTCAGACTATCTTATACCCCTTAAGTGCCATCATGGGACTTAAAACAACTAAAGACAATAAAGCAAAATAATTTTTTTTGGGTGATGCAATATTTACCTACACCGTTGGATGCTCCTACATCATTATTTTAAATATCTCAATTAAAATCAAGAGAGGTTATTGTGGAGGGATTCCACATGTAGTTGTAAGTTAAATAAAATATCCATAGGTGCCATAGACTTTGAGAATTATTCAGTCAAATTTTGGTACATTTCCCTCTTAAGTCTCTCAAGACACCTTTCCAAAATCCTATAGTTTGGAAAGAATGGGACACTTTAGGTACAAAATTAAACCTTCTCTAGAATTCACCTAGCCACTCCTACATGTTGGCATAGCTGGTTTGGCCCCATGAAATGAAGAATAAAAGGTATGACTCATGGCACAATTACATTGAATGTTATTGATGCATTTTGGAAGAATGCATTCATTGTTAGCATGGTGAAATAGTGTTGATTACAAAAAATGATAGGTTATTATGTGGGGACCCCACATCCACATGTAGGTCTACAAGGAAAAATTTTAGGTGCCACAAATTTTGAGAACTACTCCATTTGGTATATTTTTAGAAATCTTAGGGCTATTAAGAGATTAGAATAACATAGTATGCAAGTATTGGGAGAATCAATGAAAAATATAATATTCCTATGATAATATTCACCCACCCATCCCAATACATTGGTGCAATTAGTTTTTTCCCATAATGTACAAAATAAAAAATATGTTTGTTCCACATTTACATTACTCTCAACAAACATTTTTGCAAGAATATACTCATTGTTGGTATGGTCAAATGGTGTTTAATTGAATTTAAATAAGAGATGTCATTGTTGAGGGACCCCATCTCCACTTGTAGGTCCAAATAGAACATTTTTAGGTGGTACAAAGTCTAAAATTACTATGCCATTGTTTGGCTGATTTTTTCTCTTAGGGCTCTTCAGAGATTGTGTTGAAATATCGTAGTTTCCAAGGATTGGGAGACTTGGGGATCAAATGGATTCCTTTGGTAACATTTTACTACCCACCATGGTGTGTTATCATATATTTTTTGGCCCCATGACTCACAAAATACAGAATATTCCTATTTTCATGTTTACATTGCTCTCGATTAACACTTTTTGTAAGAAAGTATTCATTCTTAGCATGGTGAAATGGTGTCTAGTTGACTATAATCAAGAGAGGTTATTGTGGAGGAACCCCATATCTACCTATAGGTCTAGATGGAGAATTCATCAGTGTCATGAATTCCAACAACTAATCCATCATAGTTTCCTAGTTTTTTCTCTCAAGATTCTTAGGAAAGTTCACTAAAATAACATAGTCTACAAGGATTAGGAGACTTGGGGAATGAATAGAGGCCTATGGTAGCATTCATTCACCCACCATGATATGTTGGTGCATTTTTGTTTCCCATGATGCACATAATTTAAAATATGTTTTTTTCCATGTTTATAATTCCCTTAACTAATGCCTTTTACAAGAATGCATATTCTTAGCATGGTCAAACAATGTCTAGTTGACCATAGATGAGAGAGGTTATTATGGAGGGAACACATATCTACCTATAGGTCCAAATAACACATTCATTGGCATCACAAATTTTGATAACTATTTTTGCATAGTTTGGTAGTTTTTTTCTCTTAGGGCTCTTAAGAAACTGCATCAAAATAATGTAGCCTACAAGGATCAAGAGACCTAGGGAACAAATAGATAGCCTTTGATAGATTCATGTTGTTCTTGGGTCTATTCTAATAAAAAAATATTTTGGTGATCCTAATGTGAATTTTAAAATATTAATGAAGGAAAAAATATCACATCCTTTAGATATGGGTACAAAGGTAAATAATTAACTAAATGATAGTTAGATGGAAATTAGGGGGGAGAATTAAAAGAGAAAAATAGAGAGTAAATGATAATATGGAATCCATGTTTAATGAAGCATGTGTAGGAATTAACCATTAAATTAGATTGACACAAGTTTTTTGGGGACAAAGATAGGATATGAATATCCATCAAAACATAAAGGATAGAAATTTTAGGAACAAAAAAGGAATGTTATGCTCATCAAGATATTATAATAGTTGATGATATTCTTTTAGGATGGAAACACTTTAGGGTACTAGAGAGATTCCCCTCTATATTCTTGAAAAAATTCCAAATTATATTTTCTTACCCTTTCTAATGCACATTTTATTAAATGCCTGATTATTGTGTCATGATTTTTTTGAAGGGTCCAATTGCTACTATAAAATTGTCTAAAAAATATTATCTCTTCCATAATACAGGCTATGGTTTCATAGTAGAAGAGATATTGAAAGGTACTTGGGGTACATATTAGCTAGCAAGGAGTAACCATCACAAGTTGTAGGGATAGTTAGTGAAGGACTGGATTGTAATGTGGCTCCTAGACTTCTCTACATTGCAAGTCATTCCTAGATGTTGCCTTCTAGTTGAAATTTTGGTTCTACGATGACTAAGAATTTTTTGTTAGCATGCCTATGGGATGAAGATCTAATATATGCCAAAGTTTTTTTTGAAAAGGTTTCTACTACTTCTCTATGTTGGTATGTGTTTGTAGGTTGTGCATTTGACTTATGAGAACTAGAGAAATGTAGTTTCTTTTTTTATTGGTAAGTATATAAGTGGTTGCACCCATAATCCTATTGTTATGTGCAATAAAAGAATATTGTTTGGTATTTTTATGGACTTCAATAACAAAATGGACTTAACTATGTTGTATCTAGGCATTATGCACATGTGGAACATCAAAGTGGATACATTGAGATAAAAAGGTATAATATACATTTATCTATATTAAGAAAATAAAATATTAAACATAATTATTTTATTATATTTCACTAGGTCAACTGTGATGCCTACTATTTCCTTTTAGTTTATTGGTAAAGGAAGAAGAGAATAAACGTGTAGTAGAAATGAGTCTCCTTAATAAAGAAAGGAATTATTTTCAAAGAATTTATTTTATAAGCACAATGCGATTTTTATTGAATTTTATTTAGAACACATTGGTGAGATGGAGAGAATACAATTAGAACTAGAGGTCCAAGAGATTTTCTTAGAAAACATAAAAATTCTATTTTTTACAATCAATCAATGCTAAGGACAACATCTTCTATGAGGGACATGTCACATTTTTAAGCATGATATTAAAAATAATGTTATGTTTGTTTCAAGAAATTACTTTTCTCTTATTAAGTGAAGGTGTATGTTTCATGTTGGCTCTTTAAACTATATTCTAGGTAATACCCATATCATATGATGGTATAACACACATTTTAAGATAGAAGATACTCTATAAATTTGTATATAGTATAATTCTATTGTTAAATCAAATCAAGTATGTTGTTCTACAGTGTCATAAATTATCACCCATGACAATTTTACACTAGGTTTGGTACCCTCTTAAGTGTATTTATCTAATTGTGTTTGTGATGTACTCCATTTTGTTATTTTTGTGAGAAAATTAAGTAAATCCTTAATTTTTGAACTTTCAAAGAGCGAAAATTTCCTAGACCTAGGTGCCTAGCATCCCTGCCCTATATATTTGTGCCCAAAAATTCAAATTTTTTATTAGCCTCAATTTGTTTAAGATTTTAATTTCATCTGTCATGTAACATCTCGCTATGCAACCTCGAAGGGTAAGAGCCAAAAGAGGACAAGATAATTTTTTTTTTATAACATAAAAAATAACTTACACAAAAAAATAGTTTCCAATACAATATATCAATAACATACATGGCCAAGCATGGCCGAACACAACCCAAAGGAGAGGACTAATCCACTCTCCAAAGAAAATCCAAACAGGAGAAAATAGAAGAGCTCCAAAAATTTTGCTCCAAAACTTCCTGCTACGGAACTTCCTGCTCCAGAACTTCCTGCTACGGAACCTTCTGCTTCAGAACTTCTTGCTCCGAAACCTTCTACTTTAGAACTACCTGCTCTAGAACTCCCTGCTCTGGAACCTTGAGCAGTGACATAGAACAACAAACAAAGAGTTGTGATGCATCAGAATTATAGCAGCAACAACACAGACCAAAACAGAAAGCAACGATGCTCTGAAACTTTTGTAGACTATTACATGAAGGAAATTCACAACCAAGCTCTAATTTTTGCATGAAAACTTTTGAAGGAAAAGTCATAATGATTATCATAATACAAGCGAGTCTGATACCAACACCGGAACTCGTAAGCCAAATAAAGAAAATCACATGTCTTCTCATTTAAATCATATGATTACATCATCTCTCTCAAGAGAGTACAATATTCATAAAGGAATATACAAGAGTACAAAGGCATAGCCATAAATAAAATACATCAACATATAAGACAAGTACAAGAGAGAACAACTCCAACTTGTGCTTCAATAACCTATACGTCGGTCCCCAATGGAAGTGGCAACGCCTCCCTACCATGTGGACTCAAAAGAGGCCACCCCACCATGCTTGGAGAAAGTCACAAGGCCCAAGCAGAAAAATAAGGCAAGGGTAACATATAGCCAACACTCACATCAAACATGAAGCAAACATGGAATACAATGCATTAAAGTTAATGTCACAACATGAAGATGCGCATACAATAACATATCGGGTACTACTCATGACTACTAAGGAATGAGGTACTAGAGTGCAGATTAGATGGAGTGTCATCATGTGTGCTTGAAGGGATGACACCACATAGAAACAAGTACACCTCTCATACGCATGAGGAAAACTCAATCATGCCCAAATCAACGCCCTACAGACGGATAACTCAACGCCCTGCAGACAGATAGGCCTTCTCATTTAACCAAATGAGGAATCCATAGAAAATATGAAACAATGAAATATCCACTAAAACCATCATTGAAAACATTTAACACAACCAAGCAAACATTGTTGTGAAATCATTCAAACAACTGATCTCATACACTCACAAGAAGATCAAATACATTCAAACATGCACCAATAACTTCATAAAAGAATCAATTATATAATTTGGTATAAATCTCATTAAATCATCCTGCAAAATCACTTTTAAATTAAAGATAGAATCTACCAAGTGACAGTGAACAAAACACGGTTTCAACTGCTATTCAAACGCATGAGAAAGAGGCATAAAAATCTCATAAATATTCAAAGTGCCTAGATTAAAAATCGTACAAAGACCCAGTTCATTTTTCAATGTTTCCAATTGGATTCAACTTTTATTTTTTTGTTCTATGACCTGAAATAGGGTGTTGTTCAGAAAAACGTCATTTAATGCATGGTTGGGCAAAACCATGAAAAATGAAAGTGCCCGGATTAAAAATCGGGCAAAGACCTAGTTCATATTTCGACGTTTCTACATGGAATCTAACTTTATTTTATGTTTTTAACAGCTGGGTAAAGAGCAGCAAAGAAAAAATGCCATTTAACAAGTAGCCATAAATTTGACCAAAAATGAAAGTGCCCAAAAATAAAATCTGCCAAAGACCCAGTTGAGATCTTGGCATTTCTACATGAAATCCACCCTTGAAATTTTTTTTTATCAGAAGGATAATGAGCAGTAAATAAAAACAAGTTTTTACAAATTGGGCAAAAATGAAGAATACGAAAGAACCCATAAATTAGATTTTGTTCAACAACACATTTCATATTTGCTGGAAATGAACAAAAATCTGCCATACAAAATACTCTATGGCAACAAATTGAATTTAAAATATCCATCATTCAAACTCTCAAGCAATACAAAAATGAAATAGAGGAGTTCCTCCAATTTTCATAAAATAAAAATAACCCAGATCAAAAAAATCTCAGCTATACAAGAAACATGACTAAATGCCCAAATTACCAGCCATACAAGATTGAAGGATAACAAAAGAATACCTCAATTTGCTCCAAAACAAAAATGGAGGAATGCTCTAATTGTAAAGCATACCTGGGTTCCAAATTGGGGCAACAAGCAGGAAATGACATGCTAAAATCAACAAACAAATGCCCACTAAATCTTCTCAGCAAAAACTCCACATTTCTCCCCAACTTTGTTGCCTAGTTCATGGGGTTTTCCCTTCTCCTTCCAAAACAAAAAATTTCTTCCCTTCCAAAAGAATAACTCTCTCCAAAACAAAAATGAATATATATATCAAAGACAAGGCTTCCCCCCCCTTTTTTTTTTAACTAAACTCCTCCACACAATAAAATGAAATAAAACATTTTATTGAGCAAGCTATTAATGCTCTCCAAAGCAATTAATTAAAATCACTAATATCTAATAATCCATCTTTCATATAATAATAATAATAATAATATAAATCAAACATTAAAATACATAAAGCCCTCAAATAAATTTAAATAAGACTACGTGAGTTCACAAAATGGACTAATAAAATCATTTAAAAAATTTCAAATGAAATATATCATTCTCTTGAATGATCAATAAAAATCATTTAAAATATCATATTTAAAACCTCATGGAAAAGAAACCATTCAAATCTCCCATCAATAAAATACTATAAAATACCATATTTAAAATCATGAAAAAATGCCAATGAAAACACATCATAACACTGACAACCAAAATATATATATAGCCACATAAAAGATTCATGAAAACCATAACAAAATACCTCAATGAGACATATTGGTAAACCACATACAATTGAAAGGTGCGCCAAACATACGACTGAAGGGTGCTCTAGAAATTACCATTAGGTAACCAGACAGTAAGATATCAACAAGGAAACACTGCCCTAACAGGGTACAATTGGCTAGGGTATGGGACATTTGGCCTGTGACTACCTCCAATAACCATCATCGGGGAATATGAGTATACTCAGGCTTGTGGTTCCAGGCGGAGTCGATACTCAATACTTGCATCACTCCAATTACATGTCAAGGTACATGTGCATATAACATTTATTATATAGTCGAAGCAACATCAATTATCAGGAAGAGGGTCATGATATTGTAAGCCTCTCAAATACGAGTGTTACAACATCATCCCTTTCCTATCCATAATCATACATAAGCAACATGATAACAATATATAAACATATAAGCATATAATCTAGAATAATAACTAATCATCAATGTCTAATCTCATTATGATAACATTTAACATTAAAATATTAAATCAAAATCAAAATACTATCTTACCAGCCTGGGTTTAGAGAGGTGTTACATCCTCCCTCCCTAAGATTTGACTTACTCCTGGAAGTCATGTAAACTCAATATGCAACCATGTCGCACATTAGTACTCAAAATCTATTAGATAACATTTATATATTGTACTTCATTCCAAAAATGAGAAATATAACATACATCATTCATCACTAAACGAAATAAAAAGGACATCCATATATCATTCACCTTTCTAAGAATCACTATCAATACGTTGACATATGTCTTACTCATAAAATCTCAACATGAAACAAAATTTCATGGTTAATCTTACTAACATCACATATGGCACAATCCTCATCATAAGAATTTATTTTAACATCCACATTCATCCAAGGATAGGTTAAGATACACATTAATTCCACTAAGCATAGGGTAAAGAAGATGCATAAGCACACAATTATTTCCAAAACCCCATAATTTGCAACAATATTTGTTTTCCAAACAATTCCAATCTCACACATTAGAACACATTTGACATCATTTTCAACAAAATATAACAATTTACACTTTCTAAAGCATACTAAGCCAACTTTTGAACTTTTCATATGCAACCATATCGAAGATGAAACATGCATTGATACATACATACATACTTACATCACTGAGAATCACATCACAAGGCTATACAAGGGTCCATCTGGACACCGATAAGCAACATACTAATCCAAGATACATAAACCATGAGCCAAGAGCCAATATCCATCTCACATAATCCATACATCACACTCAGTGGTTTGATGGTGTTAGGCCATACAAACACAGTGAGACCATCCAAACAAGACCACAATGACCTATCTCTTGTTGAATAAGGTGGTTAGCCTCCAAGAGATAGTCATCACACATAGGTGGGTAGTGGATCCTAGCTGTGTAATAGCCTCACATACCCCCATCCTCAAAGTTCCCTATGTCTACTTCCTCACATACACTCAATCGAGTCCGGCTCTCCCGTTCTCGATGAGGAATCACATTACAACACAAGACCAACATTTGAAAACAACAAATAGAAAATTAGTTTAGCCACCAAAGATCATAAATAAATATCAAATAAAGATTCAATTGCAGCAATAAAGCAAGAAATGCACACAATTCCAACACTAAATCATATGTAACCTCGAGGGCTACATGCAAAGAAATTTCACAATCTGTGGCTAAACCATCACAAACAAGATAAATCAAATTTTGCTGGTCCTCAAAATCAAAATGAAAGTCATCAATAACCAAAAGAAGATTCACAATCTTCGAAATGGAACAATAGATAACTATGTGACTAAACTAGCCACCCAACGAGGAAGGAGGGAACAACGTCTGACTATCGCAATAGCCCCTCATGTGTGGCGGAGTGGGCACACCATCCACATGGCATGAGGTGTACTCCTTAGCTACACCTCACATCACGTTGTCACGTGACATGGGCTTGCCAAGTGGCCCACAAAATCCTTGGCTGTCCGTATGGAATGTGCACCTCGACCACATCCCGCATTGCATCTCCGCATGGCATGGTCATATGCCAAACATAGAAGGCACGTACTGGTTGTATGCCGCATGGCAGTGTGTTTGTGGCTCTGTGGAAGTAGGCACACATAGAACACACCCCGCATAGCGATACCTCATGGAAAGGGCACACACAGGTACTCGCCGTAGCCAGAGGTATACATGGCTAGGACATACCCATATGCCAAACAACCCAAACACCATCGAGAACAAACATGAGTGTCCCTCTACAAGTGTACGAGCCCCATCATGCTCATAACACAAGTAGGTTATCATATCACAATCTCATAGTGCACCTTCACGTGTCTTAGCACGTGGCATCATCACCAACACTATGTCAAAACATCAATGTGGTGTGGCATCATATCTATGGCACCATGGTAGCATGTGCATATATGGAATAAATAGTGCATATATGAGTATATAAATATGGGGCTACTCGAGTCTCACCTCTCATGTGGACGAGGTCGACTCACTATTGCTAGCTCAACGTCTCTGTAGGCGGCTAGGAAATACTACAAACCAATGTTGTTGTACACAAAACTGTGGGGATTAGGCTAGCACATGTGGATCAAGTACCCTAATCCATCACAAGGGGAAGTAGTGAGTACTTTCCTCAGGATCGGATGAGCTGAGACCACTCTATGTCGCAACATGCGTATGCTGCACACTCTGCCCAAGGAACTTTGTGGCTGCTACTACCCCATCATAGACTGAGGGACTAGAGAACCAAAAGAAGAGATTCTATGAAATTAACTTTTGGTTACTCTTAATACATATATAAATTTCAACCACACATGGGTTGGCCCTCAATCAGGTAAAAAAAATACAAACACACATCATGGTATGGTTAATCCCACACCCCAAAAACAACATATCCTCCATGGATGGGTACACAGTCTCACCATCCCATGGGCACACAAAACAAGTACGGGGTATTCACAACACTCAACATGTGCACTAACACAGGATGTTCACATAACAGGGAGTACTTTTTTCCAATTTCCTCTCACCAAAATAAAACCATTATCCACCTCTAATTATGCAAGATCAATACAACTTTCCAAGAGCATGTACTCCCAACATCCATACAATACATCGTAGTGCTGCATGGAGTAAATCAACAATGCCATAATAACTCTCACATTCATGTTCAATTTTATTAAGTGGTAAATCACCTTACTACACATATATGTTAACCACATTTATTTCCCACACACAGTGCAATATCATTACAATGTTTACTTAAGACAAGGTATGCAACATTATCATTTCAACATTCATTTAACATTTTGCATTTTGAATCCAGGTACAATAATTTAACATCTACATGATTTCTTAAGACTTAACAATATAGTTGGGGAATATAGGCCTCACCAACGAGATGCACCTATTATGCAATTATCATTAACATGCAAATGTTTCACTATTCTCTTTTTTCTAAGTTTTACTTAATGCAAAATGATTTCTTATTCAAATTCATACATATCCCATGATTATGAATGCAACTTGGGGACTTAGGTCCTTTACCCAAGGTTGATCTAATAAAACAAACCTTCATGAATGCATAAACATTTTCTCATAAGAGACAAGCATACCATGGATTTCAATACACCACACATTCAAAGATAGGCATCTTCATTAAACCAATGAGAAGGAGAGAGAGGGATTTACAATTTTGACACAAACACGAATGAAACATGGTTTCATCATCACACCATCACTTTCACACAAATGCATCAATCATATGAAAGCATGCAATAATCTCTATGAACTAACAACATGATAATTCATTTTCTATTACCATATTTAATAATCTCAATGCAATATAACATGCAAAAGCAACTTCAAAACCACATATGTTCAATCAAGCAATCACTCACACAAGGAGGTAAAGCACAAGAAGACATGCACCAAAAACTTTGCATGGTGATAAAAACAACAAGACTCAAGAAGAGAATACACACAAAATGAACTTCTTGGCACCCTCAAGGTCAAACAGACCTTCCCACAAGATGAACAAAGAAACCAAGCAAGGGTAAATTTAGGCAATACATGTCACCTGCATCCCACCAACAAGCTTAGGTCCAACATGCCCAGCCACAACACAAGATATAGGAAAGTAATCAATCTCAACCTCAGGAGACTCTCAACCAAGAGAATCACTCCAATCCCATAGGGTAAGGAAAGACCTAGGAGGCATCATTCCTCCACAACACAAGACAAGGTTGGAAAACTCAACCCTATAAAACGCCATAGTAAAGCACTCAAGGAAAGAGGTCCTATGACTATCTCGCCACAACAGACACTTGGAACACACACGTCAACACACTACAACCACATGGGCTACAACCACACTCAGGGACCACTCAAGGGTCACAACCCTTTACACCACAAAAGAGCTGCACATCAAGAAGGAGACCAATCAGAACACACTTCTTGGTAGTCTCAAGGGTCTAACTAATCCTCACACAAAAGAATTCATCAAAAATATATGCAAGGGGTAGAAACAACAACAAAACTTGTTTCCATCCACAACACACCAAGCAGGAATCAACCATAAACAAGGATCCCAGTGCTACAACATGGGTTCTACCTCTAACTCTACCTCAGGCTCTGCCCTTAGGGGCATCCTAAAGGAAACAAGGAACACATCAAAATAGATCGTTGCAAGGACAATCTAAACACTATACTAAGGCATGAATGCTAATCAACAAGACTGTGAAAACACTATAACTAGCTCATGCCACACATGCAAAACATAACATAACATAGAAGGCTCAAGTATGCCAGAGCTCCTAGTGTGTGGACATGGGCTCTGATACCAGATGTAACATCCCGCTACACAACCCCGAAGGGTAAGAGCCAAAAGAGGAAAATATAATTTTTTTTTGATAACATAAAGAATAACTTACACAAAAAAATAGTTTCCAATACAATATATCGACAACATACATGGCCAAGCATGGTCGAACACAACCTAAAGGAGAGGACTAATCCAACCTCCAGAGAAAATCCAAATAAGAGAAAATAGAAGAGCTTTGAAAATTTTGTTCTGAAACTTCCTGCTCCAGAACTTCCTACTCCAGAACTTCCTACTCTGAAATTTCTTGCTACAGAACTACCTACTTCAGAACTTCCTGCTACAGAACCTTCTGCTCCAAAACTTCCCGCTCCAGAACCTTTTGCTCCGGAACTACCTGCTCTGGAACCTTGAGTAGTGACAAAGAACAACAAACAAAGAGCTACGATGCGCCAGAATTATAGCAACAACAACACATACCAAAACATAAAGCGGCGATGGTCCAAAACTTTTTCAAACTATTACATGAAGGAAATTCACAACCAAGCTCTGATTTTTGCATGAAAACTTTTGAAGGAAAAACCTTAATGATCATCATAATACAAGCGAGTCTGATACCAACACCGGAACTCATAAGACAAATAAAGAACATCACATGTCTTCTCATTTAAATCATATGATTACACCATCTCTCTCAAGAGAGTACAATATTCATAAAGGAATATACAAGAGTACAAAGACATAGCCATAAATAAAAAACATCAACATATAAGACAAGTACAAGAGAGAACAACTCCAACTGGTGCTCCAATAACATGTACGCCGGTCCCCAATGGCAGTGGCAACGCCTCCCTACCATGTGGACTCAAAAGAGGCCACCCCACCATGCTTAGAGGCAGTCACAAGGCCCAAGCAGAAAAATAAGGCAAGGGTAACATATAGCCAACACTCACATCAGACATGAAGCAGACATGGAATACAATACATTAAAGTTAATGTCACAACATGAAGATGTGCATACAATAACATATCAGGTACTACTCATGACTACTAAGGAATGTGGTACTAGAGTGTAGATCAGATGGAGTGTCATCATGTGTGCTCGAAGGGATGGCACCACACGGAAACAAGTATACCTCTCATACACATGAGGAAAACTCAATCATGCCCAAATCAATGCCCTACAGACGGATAACTCAATGCCCTGTAGATGGATAGGCCTTCCCGTTTAACCAAACAAGGAATCCATAGCAAATATGAAACAATGAAAAATCCACTAAAAACATCATTGAAAACATTTAACACAGCCAAGCAAACATTGCTGTGAAATCATTCAAACAACTGATCTCATACACACAAAAAGATCAAATACATTCAAACATGCACCAATAAATTCATAAAAGAATCAATTATATAATTTGGTATAAACCTCATTAAATCATCCCGCAAAATCACTTTTAAATTAAAGATAGAATCTACTAAGTGATAGTGAACAAAACACGGTTTTAGCTGCTATTCAAACACATGAGAAAGAGGCATAAAAATCTCATAAATATTCAAAGTGCCTAGATTAAAAATCTTACAAAGACCCAGTTCATTTTTCAATGTTTCCAATTGGACTCGACTTTTAATTTTTTTTTCTATGACCTGAAATAGGGTGATGTTTAGAAAAACGTCATTTAATGCATGGTTGGGCAAAAACATGAAAAATGAAAGTGCCCGGATTAAAAATCAGGCAAAGACCTGGTTCATATTTCAACGTTTCTACATGGAATCTAACTTTATTTTATGTTTTTAACCGCTGGTTAAAGAGCAGCAAAGAAAAACGTCATTTAATAAGTAGGCACAAATTTGGCCAAAAATAAAAGTGCCCAGAAATAAAATATGCCAAAGACCTAGTTGAGATCTTGGCATTTCTATATGAAATCCACCATTGAAATTTGTTTTTATCAAGAGGATAATGAGCAGCAAAGAAAAACAAGTTTTTACAAATTGGGCAAAAATGAAGAATATGAAAGAACCCATAAATCAGATTTTCTTCAACAACCCATTTCATATTTGTTGGAAATGAACAAAAATCTGTCATACAAAATACTACAGGGGAGCAAATTGAATTTAAAACGTCCATCATTCAAACCCTCAAGCAATACAAAAATGGAATAGAGGAGTTCCTCCAATTTTCATAAAATAAAAATAACCCAGATCAAAAAAATCTTAGCCATACAAGAAACATGACTAAATGCCCAAATTACCAGCCATACAAGATTGAAGGATAACAAAAGAATACCTCAATTTGCTCCAAAATAAAAATAGAGGAATGCTCTAATTGTAAAGCATGACTGGGTTCCAAACTAGTGCAACAAGCAGGAAATGGCATGCTAAAATCAACAAACAGATGCCCACAAAATCTTCTCAGCAAAAACTCCACATTTCTCCCCAACTTTGTCGCCCAGTTCATGGGGTTTTTCCTTCTCCTTCCAAAACAGAAAATTTCTTCCCTTCCAAAAGAATAACTCTCTCCAAAACAAAAATGAATATATATATATATATCAAAGACAAGACTTTTTAAAAAAAAAATTAAACTCCTCCACACAATAAAATGAAATAAAACATTTTATTAAGCAAGCTATTAATCCTCTCCAAAGAAATTAATTAAAATCACTAATATCTAATATTCCCTCTTTCATATAATAATAATAATAATATAAATCAAACATTAAAATACATAAAGCCCCCAAATAAATTTAAAAAAGACTATGAGAGTTCACAAAATGGATTAATAAAATCATTTAAAAATTTCTAAATGAAATATATCATTCTCTCAAATGATCAATATAGATCATTTAAAATATCATATTTAAAACCTCATGGAAAAGAAACCATTCAAATCTCCCATCAATAAAATACTATAAAATACCATATTTAAAATCACGAAAAAATGCCAATGAAAACACATCATAACACTGACAACCAAAATATATTTATAGCCACATAAAAGATTCACGAAAACCATAACAAAATACCTTAATGAGACATATTGGTAAACTACATACAACTGAAAGGTGCGCCAGACATATGACTGAAAGGTGCTCTAGACATTACCGTTAGGTAACCAGACGGTAAGATATCAACAAGGAAACACTGGCCTAATAGGGTACAATGGGCTAGGGTATGGGACATTTGGCCTGTGACTACCTCCAGTAACCACCATTAAGGAATATGAGTACACTCAGGCCTGTGGATCCAGGAAGAGTCGGTACTTAGTACCTGCATCACTCCAATTACACGTCAAGGTATATGTGCATATAACATATATTATATAGTTGAAGAAACATCAATCATCAAGAAGAGGGCCATGATATTGTAAGCCTCTTGAATACGAGTGTTACGACATCATCCCTTTCCTATCTATAATCGTACATAAGCAACATGATAACAATATATAAACATATAAGCATATAATCTAGAATAATAACTAATTGTCAATGTATAATCTCATTATGATAACATTTAACATTAAAATATCAAATCAAAATCAAAATACTATCTTACCAGCGTGGGTTTAGAGAGGTGTTACATGTCACCCTATCAAAATGGTTAATTTGAAATATATTTAGATTCATATATAATTTATTCCTCCTTTTAAACCCCTAATCAATTTTAATGAATCTTAATCTCTCTTTAGAAAATATAAAGAAATTAGTGCAACGTCAAAAGAAAGTAAAGAAGAAGACAATCAATACAATTACAAGAAATTATAGTCTTTACCCTAAAAAAAATTCATGTTCATGTATTATATACATTTCATATTTATTATCATTATCATATGTGCTAACACTTGTAAGATCTCAAGGATACTCTTTCATCCTCCTTGTATGAGATTGGTTGTAACACCCCACCAAGGAACTCCAGAGGACAACACTAACCATGACATAATAATGGAACAATTTTTATTTTTTTAAACACAATAACAGTGGAATGTATATCATAACATAACATATAATATAATCCTAGGTCCTCTAAGGTTCCATGACTAAGTTACTAACATATCTATAATCAAGAACTAGAATCATTTCATTAACTATAAAGATATCATGAGTCATGTAACAAGCTAAGTACATTTTAAACCACCACATTAAATCATTCTACATTATATATTTCCATAACATGTCATTCGATAACCATCATTAAAGATCATTTCTAAATAACTAACATATGCAAAACACACCACTTAACAATATCCATTATAAGAGAGTTCACCAATATCTTTTACTTTGCAACATTTACAACAATGCTTCCTTGAATACATGTGGGAAGAATACATCTCGTTACAATAAGAGATACAACTGATATACATTCCAATACATATACATAAGAGACTATGTTCTAAATCTAGAACAAGATCTGGAGTCCACAACATAAGGAACAATCTCCATGCACATGAACATGCAACAAGGAAACCTAATGGAGGAAAAATAACCAACCTCCTGACCATGTGGAACCCTAAGGTCCACCCTGGATCGTGCTAGGAGATAACAGAAGTTCCCACTATAAACAAACAGACAGTCAGGAAGCCAACAGGCTAACACAATCAGGGGTTATACATGGAATCCAACACAACACTACTCACAACACAACATCACTTACAACACTGACTTCACTTCCAGAGGTACACACACAACAAAAGGAGAAAATACAACTAGGGAATGCTACAATACAATAGGGAGGAGTGTCATCACATAGCTTGATATGGGTTATCCATGCGGATCATCCTAGGCCCCGACCCCCATCCTGGGTTACCCTATTGACCTCTCCCGATCCCTGGCCCCCACACAAACTCATGCAGAATCAACATACCTTTCATGAAGACAAGGAAATTTATCTTGCCATTCCAGGCCTTCACATCTCATCTCAAGCCTAAACGAGCACTTGAGCCATGAGTAAGGCATACCAAATTATCTTGATTAATGTGAAATCTATAGTCCATCTCCCCTAATTCATTATTAATATTATCAATGGATTAAGAAACCCTCCAATGGGTTATCCTGGGAACCACTTTGGGTCCTGGGCCTCATGGAGAGCCACTCCACCTACTTGCAACTAGTAAACTCTACTCATCAGTAAGGAATTTACCATCTTGCAAACTTAATATAATTCACATGAATCCAAGTATAGTGCAAGGCATTGACCCTCTTGCACACAACTCAAACATTACCAACCACTTCCAAGTGAAATAAACATAAAACTCATAAATACAAAATACTCCCTCCTAAGCCTCTGGAGACTAACCTTAACCACTTTGCACCAAAAGACTCCCACTTCTGAACAATAACAAAAATAACATCCCAATTTCCAATAATCAACACATTAAAACAAACAATCACTCAAACAATACATTACAAATGTATGAAAACTCCATAAATAAAACATTACTTCCAAATTTCAAGATACTCATTAAATCAACAACCTAATTCACTTAATGACCATTTACCAAAATAATCCATAAATAATTGAAATAACAACTATTCTAAACAATTAAGTTACATAGTGATTTTTACAAATCCACAATTTAACAGTTATGAAATAATCAACAAACAATAATAATCTAATACGTTTATTTCAACAAATCCTTTAATTATCTAACTATGAGAAAACCAATTCACTCTACTTAACTTCCCAATTCACTTTATAACATATTCACTTTTCAAAATACCAAGAATGATACACAAATTATAAATTGATACAAAAGCACAGTACAAGGTATTGACTGCAAATCAAAATACAGATTTTTATCTAGCTTCAAATGCATGCAACAAAAAGGCAGCAACAAGGTTGTAGTGAGGAGGGCGCACAACTAAATGGTTCATATTTCAATCGATCTCCCTTATGAAGTCTCATTCATATTTTAATCTTGCACGATTCTTTCATGGCAGGGGTGATTAACACGCCGTTGGTCGCTACTCCATGGTGCCAGTCAAGGAGAGCCCGTAGCCACATAGTTTGGTTGAAAATTTCAAGCAAATGTAATTGGAAGGTGCTACACTATATGTGCCAATTTATATAAGTGTGTATGCATAATATATGGTGTATGAGACATATATGTCTTAGGCTATAGTTGCAATTATCCTGGCAGTCATAAGTGGGAATTTCAAAAGCATAGAAGACGTATTTGAACTGTTTGACCAATGACCTCAATGAGATCTCATTGCATGGAATGGATTGATAGCAAGATGCACACAAATTGGGTTAGTTGAAAAGCCATAGAATCTTCCAGGAAATGTATTCGGCTGTGACTACAAGATATGTACTAATGAGTTTGCTACTAAGGCTGAAAAAACTTTCAGAGAGAAGAAATCAGTTGAGGGAAACAAGGTGTGAACTGGGACGCCGAACTACAGGATATGCACAAAATGATATTTATTTAAAAGGCTAAGAAACTCTTCAGAAATACAAAGGCAGGAGGAAATGACATATCACATAGAATTCCATGATTGGAAGATATACACAACTTGGATTTGTTAAAACATTCAAGAAAAAAATCGACAGATGTAAATAACTAATTCTCTCAGGAATGCAACAATTACATGATATGTATAAAATACATTTGCACTAAGAGTATAAACAACATGACTAAATTGTTAAACAATCAAAACAATAGCACTATAGAAAGAAGAACGAAAAACTCATCTATAAATTTTTTTTCTCAAATTGATTTGAAACAATGCCTTCCTTCACCTATCCTTCTACGTTCCTCCCTTTTGAGAATCAACAATGGAATGCAATTGTTTTACAAAAAAGTTCTTCCCAAAACCCCAAACAATTTCCTCCAACCCCATTTCCCCACAAAAACCATCGCATATGAAATTTTTTTGCAGCCAAATTACTCCACTTCTCGGAAAAAATAAGATGATCTAAACTTCCCCAAAAGAGAAAAATATTAACAATAAGAAGGCTGAACATTTTCGAAACCAAAAAAATCTAATAAAAACTCTCAAAATCCCAAAAAAATTAAGTTTCTTTTTTGACAAATTGTTCAAAGTTGTGCATGTGCTGCATACAAAAACCTTTCTATATTTTTATAATATTTTTACATTTCTTTTTAATTAATTATAATTTTCCACTATAATTCCATTTTTATTTTATTTTAATATTTCATTACACATTTAACTTATTATAAACTATGATTATTAATACTTATATTTATATTTATTTATCAAGTTCCCTTTTTACTTAATAATTTATGTTAATATGTCAATTAACCAAAAACAACATTTATCAAACAATTTTAAATTAAACAAACCAAATGCAAACAACAATTACCTAAACCCTAACCAAGGTTGAAAAGCAAGAGCAACTGACCATAGACATATGACAACACTGACGAGGTAAAAGAACAAATACTCATCCTCTTTGAGAATGATGGCTAGGGTAGGGGACTAGTTGTTATCTCCGATCAAAAATTCCATTGGGTTTAAGGCACACTCAAACCCGACAATTCAGGTGGAGTCGATGCCTAGTACCTGCAACTTGCAACACACAAACGTCTTTGCGTATACATATAATCATCACATACCTAGATAAAGGAAATAAAAAATTGTAGGGTTCTCACAAGTGAGAAATATGACATCCCTCCCTCCACACCTAAATATCATTTAAAAGCATCATATAATATATCAAATAACAACTCGTAACATCAATAATCATAAACCATTTCAACATAAGATAACACATTCTATTTCTAGCATATTCATAAACATGTTATAATCATCATGAAAATAATCAAAGACTAATCAACATCTAACATCAATATTCCATTAGTCATTAGAATATCCATAAGCATATATCAATATGATAAGCATATCTGAAAGCACATGTGACAAGTCCTAACCTAGAACATCACACATAATCATGAAAATGATCTAAACATATCATTATAAAATGTTTTAACCACAAGCAAAGAGTACCTGAGACATGAAATAAATCCATGAGAATTTGACATAAACATCATAAAAGGGTGAATCATGGAGGGGAACTACATCCTCCCCCCCTAAGATTTGACTTACTCTTGGAAGTTGAAAAGTTAGAAGGGAACATACACACATTGTCCTAAAATTTATTAAATAATACCACATTTACCTTTCCTTTACGTCACATAGTCTTCATAATGAATGCATTCTGTTAACGATATAACAAGATACATCACTCTTAAATAATTACATTAAACATACCAATTCACTCAATCACCTACCAAAAGCTACCACTCCAACATACATTATTGTAGGATAAGATTTTCATACAACATTCTCATATAACACACAAAACTTAAGCATAGTAAAATCTCAACCAGAGAGAAAGGAAAGGGACATCAACACATGTTTATAACTTCTAACACACACTATATTCAAATAAAATCCACACTGGCATTCATATTAATTAGCTCTACAAAACTTGCATGATCATTTTTCGAAAGAATCTATCGTCCATTATCATCTATCACATATTATGTGAACTTCTTTATCCCAACATACTTTTCTCTAGCATCAGATAAGATTAAAGAGGTTACAAATGCATCTCATAATGAAAACACATTTCATTTATTTGAATCTTCATTATACCATCAAGTTATCCAACATGTCTAGCTCCAATCTTTGCGGTATTCTCCCTTAACACACTAACAAAAGTTCAAATTGAACCAGATAAAAAATAACACTTAGCAACTAAAACTAGGGCCAATAATACAAAAATTTTAGAAAGACCACCATAAGAGATTGAAAAGGAAATCACAAAGAATGCCAGTAGTTCAACACCCATGTAATGAATAAAATATGACAACTGTCACAACATAAATGAAAAGAAAAGAGTCTGGTGGCCAATTCCTAGCATAAGAAAGTCAAAAGAAGTCATCCTAGAGCCCTCAACATAAAAAAACACCAATTTAAAACATATCTTGGCAAAACACCATACCAACCATAACCATGAAACGAGGTGACTAATGTCAGCCATACCAAAGGGAGTAACCGCTACAGGACACCTAAGACCACATTGTCCTAAGTGCACCAGAGACTACACACCAAACACATTAGGCCATACAATTAATATATCTCTCTTAAATAAATTTGGACAACAATCAAACAATCATGGTTTTCTACTTCTTACATTCATTTACTATCTTTTAATGCAATACAATATTTTCCTTACACACTAGCGTTCATGCAATCATCCTTTATGTAACTATCAGATATAAGAGAGAGAGAAATATGGTATTTCACACCCACACAAAGGTATACACCTAACACTTATCCAAACTTCATTCCAATATCTCATTCACAGAATAATTACATTCACAAAATCATAAGTGTAATGAAAACTAAGTTTAGATTCTCTATTTATGATTCACTACTACACCATATCATTCACAATGCACAATGCATAGGATGCAGACAAATATAATTATCTTCATAATGCCACAAAACAATTTAGTCAACCAGTTTCTCACCCAAAAATCAAGTACAAGACATGCACATTAGCAAGAAAAATTTTCAGTCACATCATTATTTTAATTAGGAAAACTTAATTACTTGAATTATGAACAAGCCTTAATAACAATACCGAATTATAATCACTCCTATTACCTATGATAATTTCCTAACGCATCTTAAACAAATCCACTCACTTATCCTCTTGCGAATCAAATACTATAACTCTATTTGTGCATTTCCTTTGCATGTATCATGACACTATGTTTCAAACATATACCACATCAACTTATTTCCTATCAACATTCTAATTTAAAAATTTAAAATTATGTAAATTTTCCAATAGCTAAGGACATACATAATTCCAAATTGAATATATATATTATAACAAAATGTAGTTGTCAAAATAATATAACAATTATTATGTGACAAACATATAAATTTATACTTATATAAACATACATACACACACACACACGCACACAAACACACACACAAACACACACACACATATCGATTACCAAACTTAAATTATATTCATTGAAATGCAAACACAATACAAAGTATTGAATGCAGTCTATAACACAGATTTATTTATTTACTGAACTCCAAGCATAATGTCCATTCATTAAATGCCAAATATAATGAATTACCAAAGCATATAAAAAAAATGAATATCCAATTTAAAATGCAAGAGGAAATCACACTACATAGTGTCAAACACAAAACATAACCATCAACTATCAACACAAAGTATAAAGTGCAAAAGAAAAGGTCAATTTTAGCCAAGGTATTATGTAGTTTATCAAACTATGATACATATAGCATATAGATTATAATCGAATTCTAGTCATAATTTATATTCACTAAAATGAACACAATAAAGGGCATTGATTAGAAATCAAAATACCAAAAATGATACACAAATTAGCCATTGATATAAAAGTGCAGTACAAGGTATTGACTACAGATTAAAATACAAATTTTTATCTAGCTTCAAATGCATGCACCAAAAAGGTAGCGACAGGGCTGTAATGAGGAGGGTGCACTGCTAAATGGTTCATATTTCAATCGACCTCCCTTATGAAGTATCATTTATATTTTAATCTTGCACAATTTTGTCATGGTAGGGGTGATTAACATGCCGCTAGTCGCTACTCCATGGTGCTAGTCAAGGAGAGTGGTGTAGGAGCACCTGGTAAAGTTCATGCATCCACGAGGAAACTTTAGATTTTTTGGTTGAGGTTGATGTCCTAATAATGTAATAAGGCCCAAGAGGCCACATTTATGATGCTATGGGTTTTAGGGAGTCATTTTAAGTTCATTCTTCAAATATTGTAAAGTTGTCAAATTGTTGTAATTACAAAGAAGCAAAAAGTGCAAAAAATGCACAAGGATGGAACACCAAACGTCATAAGGTAGTTTGAGTTAGTTTCATTCATTGGAGGAAGTTGTAAAGCCTTTAAAAAGGCATTGCAACTCATTGCCAAGATAGGGGGAGATTGTATTGGAGATGTATGGAGTTGGAGGAATTGATTTGTATGGAAAATCATAAATAAATTTTGTCTTTTACTAGAAAAAATAGTTGTTTCAGGTCCTTGTATGGCCCTGTACGGGAAAAAGATCACTTCAAATTGTTTGCAGGTAAAATTATGCTCAATATCCTTCCCTCCAAAGTTTGTTTCATGTGAATTGGCCAAAATTTAGGCAAGTTATTGTAAGTTTTTAGAAAATTGTCAAAACCATGGTTTAGGGTAAATAGTGACATAAATTTTTTTGTTTCTCTCAACTTGACCATTGAAATATTATAACTCTTGGTAAAAGAATCCACATGGCATGTAATTTTATGTTTTGAAGTTTCAGACCACAAGGTGAAGGCTAGTATGTGAGAGGTGAAAGTTTAGGACTGAAAATCTGTGTACAGTATGAGAAAATAGAGTTTTTGGACCGTCAAATAGCCTAAAGCCTAGGGTTTATCAAAATATTTATGAAATGGAATTATGATGGATTTATAAGCATGAGTTGGTCTAATCTAACATGTTTTAGGAATTGAGCAAGTAATTTTGAGTTTGGAGATATTAAAACCAATAATCCTTGTGTGACCCTAGCCTAATTAGGCCTAAATAGAATGTGGACAGTCATGTTTTGAATCTGTTTCTCAAAGCAACATATATTGGATCTTAGATATGTTTCAAAAATCTCTAAAGGATACTCAAAAATCCCATTAAAATCATGAGAAATGATTTGCATCAAAATTTTAGTTCTGACAGTCCTATGAGGAGACCTACAAGTGTTCAGATGAGTTTTTGAGAATAAGCCATTAGTTGATATTAAAAGGTCTTGATATTGAGTAGTTTGGGTAAGATAGATCCCTAAAAGGTTTGAAGGTATTGAGAGAGTTTGTTGGGTTAGTGATTTTATGAATCTAGAAGTGGTCATGTGAATTAAGGATACCTTGAAAGATGATTGCCTAGAAGGGCGGGATAAGTGAAACCCATTGTTATGAAATATGTCTTCATGAAAGTGGAGTTGTGAATCCTTTGTATTGCATCAGTTTGGTATCAGAGCTTAGAAGGTCTAGGCAGAGAGTTTTGTGTTTGTGTGTTGTGGTTTTGTGTAGGTTGGTGGCCAAAAGACTAGGTAGAGGAAAGACCTAGGTGAGGCAGAAAAGTTGACAAGCAAGGGGAAGCTTGCTTGAGTAGAGAAGAAGATGGTTTTGTTGAGAAGGAATTTGTTGGCAGAGGAAAGAAGAAAAGAGATAAAGAGGCAAGAGAAGTTTGATCGAGAGATAGAAGCACTAAGGAAAGAAATAAAGAGATTGGATTTTGAGTTCCAAGAGTTATAGATGAAGATGGAACAATGGATTAGACAAGTAACAAGTTGGAACTTGACAGTGGAAAAGAGAGTTACATGGACCATTAGGAGAATTGTTCAAAAAAGAAAGAGACAAGCAAGGTTAGTAGCTAAAAGGAATAAACAAGAAGAAGAGATGCAGAAGAAGTTGAAAGGAGATGTGATGCTGATAACAATGTTTGAGACAGAGAAAATGAAGAATGAACTCCTTGAGGGAGCATAGAATCTGATAAAGAACATGAAGATTAAGGTGATGAAGCCATTGGCACATGGAAAAACCAAAAGGTTAAAGAGGTAATCTATCATGTCATTGTTATAATGATAGTCTTAATGGGATACAATCTAAGGCTCAAAGTGAAGGAAGAAGGACAAGGTACTGAGATAGATGCTGAGATGCAACAAAGCATAGATAATTTGATTCCAAATGGAAAGACAGGGAGAAGGCTAATTTGCATGGACAAAATGAAACCAAAAGTAAAGATGAAGGCAAGGTGGAGTTGTTTCAAGGAGCAGAGCATGCAAGAAGGAGCATTCAAGGGTGAAGATCAGGTATTACCCTCATTCAAAGAGGGCTTGGAAATTTATTTGGTCGGGAGTATGGTACAGGAGCACCTGGTAAAGTTCATGCATCAATGAGGTAACTTTAGATTTTTAGGTTGAGGTTGATGTCCTCATAATGTAATAAGGCCCAAGAGGCCACATTTATGATGTTATGGGTCTTAGGGAATCATTTTAAGTTCATTTTTCAAATATTGTAAAGTTGTCAAATTGTTGTAATTACAAAGATGCAAAAAGTGCAAAAAATGCACATGGAACACCAAAGGTCATAAGGTAGTTTGAGTTAGTTTCATTCATTGGAGGAAGTTTTAAATCCTTTAAAAAGGCATTGTAACTCATTTCCAAGATAGGGGGAGGTTGTATTGGAAATGTATGGAGTTGGAGGAATTGATTTGTATGGGAAATCATAAATAAATTTTGTATTTTCCTAGAAAAAATAGTTGTTTCAGGTCCTTGTACGACCCTATACAGGAAGAAGATCACTTCAAATTGTTTGTAGGTAAAATTATGCTCAATCTCCTTTGCTCTGAAGTTTGTTTCATGTGAATTGGCCAAAATTTAGGCAAGTTATTGTAAGTTTTCAGAAAATTGTCAAAACCTTGGTTTAGGGTAAACAATGACATAAAAATTTGTGTTTCTCTCAACTTGACCATTGAAATATTCTAACTCTTGGTGAGAAGAATCCACACGGCATGCACTTTTATGTTTTGAAGTTTCAGACCATAAGGTGAAGGCTAGTATGTGAGAGGTGAAAGTTTAGGATTGAAAATTTGTGTACAGTATGAGAAAACAAAGTTTTTGGACAGTCAAATAGCCTAAAGCCTAGGGTTTATCAAAATATTTATGAAATGGAATTATGATGGATTTATAAGCATGATCAGGTCTAATCTAACATGTTTCAAGCATTGGGAAAGTAATTTTGAGTTTGGAGATATCAAAACCAATAAGCCTTGTGTGACCCTGGCCTAATTAGGCCTAAATAGAATGTGGACAGTCATGTTTTGAATCTGTTTCTCAAAGCAACATATGTTGGATCTTAGATATGTTTCAAAAATCTCTAAAGGATACTCAAAAATCCCATTACAATCATGAGAAATGATCTGCATCAAAATTTTAGTTCTGACAGTCCTATGAGGAGACCTACAAGTGTTGAGACAGGTTTGTGAGAATAAGCCATTAGTTGATATTAAAAGGTCTTGATATTGAGTAGGTTGGGTAAGATAGATCCCTAAAAGGTTTGATGGTATTGAGAGAGTTTGCTGGGTTAGTGAGTTTACAAATCTAAAAGTGGTCATGTGAATGAAGGATACCTTGAAAGATGATTGCCTAGAAGGGCGAGATAAGTGAAATCCATTGTTATGAAATATGTCTCCATGAAAGTGGAGTTGTGAATTCTTTGTATTGCATCAATTTGGTATCAAAGCTTAGAAGGTCTGGGCAGAGAGTTTTGTGTTTGTGTGTTGTGGTTTTGTGTAGGTTGGTGGCCAAAAGACTAGGTAGAGGAAAGACCTAGGTGAGGCAGAAAAGTTGACAAGCAAGGGGAAGCTTGCTTGAGTAGAGAAGAAGATGGATTTGCTGAGAAGGAATTTGTAGGCAGAGGAAAGAAGAAAAGAGAGAAAGAGGCAAGAGAAGTTTGATTGAGAGATAGAAACACTAAGGAAAGTAATAAAGAGATTGGATTTAGAGTTCCAAGAGTTCCAGATGAAGATGGAACAGTGGATCAGACAAGCAACAAGTTGGAACTTAACAATGGAAAAGAGTTACATGGCCCATTAGGATAATTGTTCAAAAAAGAAAGAGACAAGCAAGGTTAACAGCTAAAAGGAATAAAAAGAAGAATAGATGCAAAAGAAGTTGAAAGAAGATGAGATGTTGATAACAAAGTCTAAGATAAAGCAAATGAAGAATGAAATCCTTGAGGGAGCAAAGAATCTGATAAAGAACATGAAGATTAAGGGTGACGAAGCCATTAGCACATGGAAAAAGCAGAAGGCTAAAGAGGTAATCTATCATTTCATTGTTATAATGATAGTATTAATGGGATACAATCCAAGGATTAGAGTGAAGGAAGAAGGAAAAGGTACTGAGAAAGATGTTGAGATGCAACAAAGCATAGAGAATTTGATTCCAAATGGCAAGACAGGGAGAAGGCTAATTTGCATGGACAAAATGAACCCAAAAGTAAAGACGAAGGCAAGGTGGAGTTGTTTCAAGGAGTAGATCATGCAAGAAGGAGCATTCAAGGGTGAAGATCAGGTATTACCCTCACTCCAATAGGGCTTGGAAATTTATTTGGCCAGGAGTATGGTGCAGGAGTACCTGGTAAAGTTCATGCATCAATGAGGTAACTTTAGATTTTTAGGTTGAGGTTGATGTCCTAATAATGTAATAAGGCCCAAGAGGCCACGTTTATGATGTTATGGGTCTTAGGGAGTCATTTTAAGTTCATTTTTCAAACATTGTAAAGCTGTCAAATTGTTGTAATTACAAAGATGCAAAAAGTACAAAAAATGCACATGGAACACCAAAGGTCATAAGGTAGTTTGAGTTAGTTTCATTCATTGGACGAAGTTTTAAAGCCTTTAAAAAGTCATTGTAACTCATTTCCAAGATAGGGGGAGATTGTATTGGAAATGTATGGAGTTGGAGGAATTGATTTGTATGGAAAATCATAAATAAATTTTGTATTTTACTAGAAAAAATAGTTGTTTCAGGGCCTTGTACGGCCTTGTACGGGTAGAAGATCACTTCAAATTGTTTGTAGGTAAAATTATGCTCAATCTCCTTCGCTTTGAAGTTTGTTTCATGTGAATTGGCCAAAATTTAGGCAAGTTATTGTAAGTTTTCAGAAAATTGTCAAAACCTTGGTTTAGGGCAAACAACGACATATGATTTTGTGTTTCTCTCAACTTGACCATTGAAATATTCTAATTCTTGGTGAAAAGAATCCACACGACATGTACTTTTATGTTTTGAAGTTTCAGACCATAGGGTGAAGGCTAGTATGTGAAAGGTGAAAGTTTAGGACTGAAAATCTGTGTACAGTCTGAGAAAACAGAGTTTTTGGATAGTCAAATAGCTTAAAGCCTAGGGTTTATCAAAATATTTACGAAATGGAATTATGATGGATTATAAGCATGAGCTGGTCTAATCTAACATTTTTCAAGCATTGGGCAAGTAATTTTGAGTTTGGAGATATCAAAACCAATAAGCCTTGTGTGACCTTGGCCTAATTAGGCCTAAATAGAATGTGGAAAGTCATGTTTTGAATCTGTTTCTCAAAGAAAAATATGTTTGATCGATATGTTTCAAAAATCTCTAAAGGATACTCAAAAATCCCATTACAGCCATGATAAATGATCTACATCAAAATTTTAGTTCTGACAGTCCTATGAGGAGACCTACAAGTGTTAAGACAGGTTTGTGAGAATAAGCCATTAGTTGATATTAAAAGGTCTCGATATTGAGTAGTTTGGGTAAGAAAAATCCCTAAAAGGTCTAAAGGTATTGAGAGAGTTTGTTGGGTCAGTGAGTTTATGAATCTATAAGTGGTCATGTGAATGAAGGATACCTTGAAACATGATTGCCTAGAAGGGGCACGATAAGTGAAACCCATTGTTGTGAAATATATCTCCATGAAAGTGGAGTTGTGAATCCTTTGCATTGCATTAGAGAGATCGTAGCCATAGAGTTTGGTTGAAAATTTCAAGAAAATTTAATTGGTAGGTGCTACGCTATATGCACCAATTTATATAAGTGTGTATGTATAATATGTTGACTTTCTCTTTGTGGTATATTGTCCTTGATGACAAAATTGATTGGTGATTGGCATTATGATACTTGGTGCTCTTTGTATTTAGTTTGGAATATTCAGTATTTTTTGGACCATGATTTGGATTGATGCATTTGGGTGCATTTTTTTATCATATATTATGGTATTGATCATGTTGAGCTTCATGTGCAGATAAAAGATATTTTGTCTATTCAGGTGGCATTGGTTTTCAGGTGATATCATAGAACAGTTGATTTCATTTTGATAGATTGGCACTTCTTTATTGCATATTAGGTATATTATTTCAATTTCTCATTATCAGGTTGATCATGGCATCATGGACAAGATTCATTTGATTAGGTCATCATGGCATTCTATTGGTGATCTTCATGGATGTCTCATAATTCTTTAGTATCCACGGTTATGATATATTATTTGGTACATGGCATTTTGGGTTGAAATTTTATTAATGCTTTTCTTGAAACTTGATTTTGATACCTTAGAAGATCTTTTGGTAAGAAAATTGACAAATAAATATAAAGGAAAAGTGCCTTTCAAATTTTGTATTTGTGGAAAAGTTGGCCACTTTGTAGCTAAATGTCCTTATCCAGATCAAACCAATGATGATGAGAAATTAGAAAAAACAATTTAAGAAAAAGTCTTGGAATCCTAAAAAGAAATTTAACAATAATCTCAAAAAGAAAAAGAGTATCTTTAGCAAAGAAGACTTAGATGCTGAGACAAATGAGTCTTTAAATGAAGAAGATGAAACTTTATTCATGGCTAAAATTTCTACACAAAAGGATTCAAACAATCAGTCAAAAAATCAAACAACAGATCAATCTGAATTAGAAGTAAGTCTTGAAGGTGAGTTACTTTGTGCTTTAAAAGAAATAAAAAAATTAAAGAAACAAGTTGCTTCACAAGAGCAAAGTCCAAATAAGGTAATTACATCTTTACAAATTGAACTTGATGATTCTAGGAGAATTGTAAACAATCTTAAATCAGTTCTTGCAGATAAAGATAAGGAAATCCAGAGGCTTGAAATGGAAGTAGTCACACTTAAGAAAAAAGTAGAAGGTTATGAAAGCACTCTGCATTTAAATGACTTGCTTGGAAAGTAGAAACAACATAAGGACATGACTGATATAGGTTTAAGTACTGGTGAATATTCAAATCAGAACTTCAAAACAATTGGTAAGAAGTAATCTTTTGAGCATAAAATAAACAATATTAGATTCAATGCATTCTTTCATGGCTATTACTTCTACTGCAATAAATTTGGACATAAAGTGAACAGTTGCAGATTCATATTGTCTAGAACACCTAGATTTGGTCACAAACAATTATTTGGTGTTTTAAATACAATCAAATGTTTCAAATTTAATACTATTGGTCATACATCCAAGCAATGCAAACAAAATAGACCTAACAAAGAGAAAGTTTGGAGACCCAAGTTTTTTACAAGTGTAGAGCAATCTATGCTGGTGCAAACTTCCTTTCTCTCCAAGAAGAAGGAATTTTGGGTGTTGGATAGTGGTTGTTCAAACCACATGACTGGTGATAAAGACAAGTTCTTGAAACTTGAAGATTATGAAGGAGGTTTCGTTAAGTTTGGTGACAACTCAGGTATTCAGATAAAAGGTAAAGGTTCTTTACTTCTAAATGATGACACAACAATCTATGATGTGTATTATGTAGAATGATTGAAACAAAATCTTTTAAGTGTTAGTCAAATTTGTGATAATGGATATCATGTCACATTTGGTGCACAAGGTTGTGAAATAAAAAACAACAAATATGGTAAAACAGTTGCAACAAGTTTGAGAAATTTTGGAAACATTTACAATCTTCTTGACTCTTCTAATCACGAAAGCAGTGAAGGTATGTGTCTTATGGGTCAAGTGGAAGAAAATTGGTTATGGCATAAATGTTTAGGGCATATAAACTTTGACAATCTGGTTAGAATAAGTAAAAATCAGAATGTGAGAGGCTTGCCTATTTTGAGTAAACCAGAAAATACAGTGTAAAGAATGTCTTAAGGGAAAAAAAACTAAGGTAAGCTTTAAATCTAAAGAGAATTCTTCTACTAAGCCATTGCAGCTTGTACACACTAATCTTTGTGGTCCTACTAGGACTAGGTCAACAAATGGTTTCAAAAGAGGTGGTGTGGACAACAATCTTTATGTTAAACAAGAAGGTACTGATATACTGGTTGTTGAGGTATATGTAGATGATATAATCTTTGGCTGCAACAATGATGCCTTATCAAAGAAGTTTTCAATGATTATGGAGTCAGAATTTGAAAACTCAATGTTAGGTGAACTAACATTCTTTCTTGGCCTCCAAGTTTCACAACTTGAAGAGAGAATATTTTTATCACAAACAAAATATGCAAAAGAAACGTTGAAAAGGTTTCAAATGGATGAATGTCATCCAGTGAGCACACCAATGGTAATTGGCTGTAAGTTATCTAAAACTGATGATTCTCTTGATGTTGATCAATCTGAGAATAGATCAATGATTGGAAGCTTGTTATACCTAACTACCTCTAGACCTAATTTAATGCAAACTGTTTGTATGGTTTCTAGATTTCAATTTGCACCAAAACAGTCCCATCTTACCACTATCAAAAGAATATTTAAGTATATCCAAGGTACTCTTGACTTTGGTCTTTGGTATCCTAGGGGTAATGATTTTTCTTTAATGGATTTTATTGATGCTAATTGGGCTGGTTGTCTTGATGATAGAAAAAGCACAAGTGGTGCAACTTTTTATCTTGGTGATTATCTTGTTGCTTGGCACAAAAAAAATCAAGATTCAGTTTCATTATCAACAACAAAGGCTGAATATATTGCAGCCACATCTTGCTGCACTCAACTTCTTTGGATGACTCAAACACTTTCAGACATGGGTATTGATGTTACTAAACCTGTTTCCATCTTTTGTGATAACTCCAACGCAATTAATTTATCAAAGAATCATGTTATGCACTCTGGAACCAAACATATTGCAATTAAATTTCATTTTCTGAGAGAAAAGGTTTTGGCTAATGAGGTTACTGTGCAATATGTACCTACATAAGCATAGGTGGCATATATTTTTACTAAGCCTTTGGCTAAAGAGGGTTTTGAAAGACTTCGGTCTCGATTGGGAGTTATCTCTCAATCACTGCTCTCTTAATGTTCCATTATTGCTTTAGGAGGAGATTTTTAACTCTCCTAGCAGTTTCTTATTGCTTTTATGATTTGTTTGCTACTTCATTGCTCTATTTGCAGCTGGTTCAGTTATTGGATTTTGGTATTTCATTGTTTACCCTTTGTCCTTGAGACAAAAAAGGGGAGAAATATGAGTGATTCATTGGTAGTCTAATCATGTTGTTCCTTTTAGTTTGGCATTGATGTGATTTGATTGGCAAGGTCAATTCAGATGGTTTTTTCCATCAAGGACAAAGGGGGAGTTTGTTGAATTTCTCTTTGTGGTATATTGTCCTTGATGACAAAATTGATTGGCGATTGGCATTATGATACTTGGTGCTCTTTGTATTCAGTTTGCATATTTAGTATTCTATGGACCATGATTTGGATTGATGCATTTGGGTGCATTTGTTTATCATATATTGTGGTACTGATCATGCTGAGCTTCATGTGTAGATAAAAGATATTTTGTCTATTCAGGTGACATTGGTTTTCAGGTGATATCATGGAACAATTGATTTCATTTTGACAGATTGGCACTTCTTTATTGCACATCAGATATATTATTTCAATTTCTCATTATCAGGTTGATCATGGCATCATGGACAAGATTCATTTGATTAGGTCTTCATGGCTATCTCATAATTCTTTGGTATCCATGGTTAGGATATATTATTTGGTACATGGCATTTTGGGTTGAAATTCTATTAATGCTCCTCTTGACACTTGAGTTTTATATTTCATTTGGCATCATTGGTATATATACACTCTTCAGTTGGTTTTGTCATTTCTTATCTTCATGGCCAGATTATTTTGGTGCATATGTTTACTTGCTATACATATAGCTTCACAAGGGTTATTGCATTATACATGAGGTGGAGATTATTGCTTAAAATGTTTATATTGATACACAATATATGTATTGTGATCGAGTATTATTTTATTGTATCCCACCTTACATATTGTATATATGTATTTGATTGGTCATCAAACTTTATATGACCTCGGCCTAAATGATGAATCGGTCTTGACTTATTTGGGGCAGTTGATCATATGAATTATTATGTTTATTTGGTAGATGACAACGTATTATCACTATATAGTTGTGAGCTCACGTGGACTTTGAACAACATTATCATTTTGTTGCATTCTTGTCACTTGGTGCCATGGATAGTTGGCAAGTGAGTTATTATAACTCACGTGGACTTTGACATGGCATATCATTATATTGGTTTCTTGGACCTCAAATTCATTACATTGCACTTTATGGATTTCAAAAACCATGTGTTATGATTTGGTGCTCGATGAAAAGTGGAAATAGGGAAAAAAAATGTTTGTTTTCTGGTAGAACCCTATCTGCCATGATGCATTTTCAATTATAGTTCAAGTTTGATAAAGGAAGCATTTCGAGCTGGTTTTTGGTATGATAGAATATGGAGGTTGGCGGTTTCTTTGGTGGACTCTCCACGAGATTGACAGTTTTCAAAGGTCTTCAACAACTTTTTCTGGTATTTGTAATATTGTCTCTCATTGTAACATGTATTTGTTCTTGAATCTGGAAAAATCTTATAAGCATAAATGAAGTTGGTTAAGGTCTATGGTAAGTAGTTGCTTAACCCGAGTTCTTCATTCAAGGGTTTCATTTCTCCAATGATATTCATTGACAAATTGTTGTATTTTTGTGATTATACTTAAAAACCCTTGATGGGTATCATGATTAAAAAAAAAAAACATTGTTCATAAAAGCCCTGGTTATTGGATAAGGGTTTTGAAATGAATAACTGTTTGTAAATCATTGTATAAATTATTGGCAAAATCATATGACACAGTGATGAGAAGATATGGTCTGGACAGTATATTGATTAACATTGTGATATCATTCTGAAAAGAAGAGAAGAGGGGTTTATATTGATTTGTATCTCTGGTTTGATCACAAAGATTTCATGAAATTATTTTGTACTGTTTCATTCAGTACACATTTAGTGGGCATTGTTGAAAATCATACATTATTATCTAAAACTCTAAAACAAAGGAGTTGATGCTCCTATGAAGTTGGTGCTTCAGAAATCGTTATTGGAGTTGGTGCTCCACATTGTAATAGAGTTGGTGCTCTTTTGATTGAATAAAAGGATCAGTTGGCGAGTGGTTTTTTATACCCCAAGAGGTCTTTTCCACTTAGGAAATCTTTGTGTTATGTGATGTTATTTTTGTCTCTCATTCTGCTTCAAGTTGATGTGTTCAGTTAGTCAATGCTCTGATACTTTTAGTTTGTTTAGAAGAAAAAGTTTAGTTTGTTCAAAAATCTTCCATAAAGCAAGTTAAACTTGTATTGTGTAAAGTTGAAGTCTTGTTTCAAAAAGAATAAATAAGATTGTTCACAATTTGATGGAACAATGCTACATGATGCTTTTAATATAAGTTGATTTTCTTGCATATCTTTCTGCAAAGGTTAAGTGTTCATTTGTTTGGTTAAATCTGCCACATTGTTTCAAGGTCAAAACATTTAAGTTGTGCATTAAAATCAAAGAGTTCAAAAATTATATCACTCTGATTCACCCCCCCTCTAAGAGTGAATCCACTTCCAACATAATATATGGCGTATGGGACATATACATATCAAGCTGTAGTTGCAATTATCCTGGCAAACATGTGTGGGAATTTTAGAAGCACAAAGGAGTTATTTGAACTATTTGACCGACGACCTAAAGGAGATCTCATTGCATGGAATGAATTGACAGCAAGATGCACACAAATTGGGTTAGTTGAAAATCCATAGAAACTTTCATGCAATGTATTCGGGTATGACTAAAAGATACATACTAATGAGTTTTCTACTAAGGCTTAAGAAAATTTTAGAGAGAAGAAATTGGCTAAGGGAAACAAGGCATGAATAGGGGCACTGAACTACAAGATATGCACAAAATGATATTTATTTAAAAGGATAAGAAACTCTTTAGAAATGCACAGGTAGGACGAAATGGTGTATCACATAGAATGCCATGATTGCAAGATACACACAACTTGGATTTGTGATGCAAGAGCATCTAGTGTTGTAAGGGAAATTCTGGATCACCCAAAAATATGCTTTCAAGTTATGTTTCCTTTTGTTAGCTTTTTGTAGATGTCTTTGCATTTCTGGATACCCATTTCGTCATAATGTAATTCCCCACTTTTAGTTCTACTTTTCTGCTTTTTTTGCTCAACTACTATTTTTAGCAGTTTTGAATTTGAAGGCGTTAGGAGACAGAAATTTATGGGAAGCTTCAAGAAAAAAAAAATCACTTTGGCAAAAGAATCAGGTCAAGATCATTCTCGGTTTGAAAGTTATTCAAGTTTCAGTTTCTGCTTTTTGCCCTGAAAAACCTTCTAAGTCTAGTTTGAGGCACTAAAAAGTCCCATACATGACCATAAATTGTTGGAACTGGCAGAGCGAGTTCTTAGTTATTTCTTCACTCTGAGACCTTTCCAACGGTTCAAACAGTTCGAAAAACGGAGTCCCGGATCAAAAGTTATGGCTTCCAAAAGTTGGTCAATTTTTGGAAAATTGCCAATTTTCAAATTAGGACTCAATTTTTGAATTTCAAATTGTAATTTTTGGTGCCAAACCACCAAAACTCATAATTCAAATGTTGTTTGGCTCCGAAATGGAAAAGGATCTATTTATGGGCGGGGTTTTCTTATTTTTGATAGATTTTTGGGGAAAAAGTTTGCAGACTACAAAAAAGGGAATTCTATAATTTTCTATAGCTTGCATGGATTGCTGAGCTCGAGGATTGGAGATCCTCTACATGTAAGATTTTCCTTTCTGAACAATAATAAAATTTCTCTGGTTGTTTGCACCATTTTCTGTGTCTCGGGTTTGCACCCTCGTCAATTTGTCAAAACATTCAAGAAAACAATCGACAGATATAAATAACTAATTCTCTCAGGAATGCAACGATTATAGGATGTGCATAAAATATGTTTTCACTAAGATTATAAACAACACGATTAAATCATTAAACAATCGGAACAATAGCACTATAGAAAGAAGAATGAAAAACTCATCTGTAAATTCATTTCCTCAAATTGATTTGAAACAATGCCTTCCTTCACCTATCCTTCTACATTCCTACCTTTCGAGAATAAACAATGGAGTGCAATTGTTTTACATAAATTTTCTTCCCAAAACTTGAAACAATTTCCTCCAAGAATCCCCATTTCCCCAAAAAAACCACCACATATGAAATTTTCTTGAAACCAAATTACTTCCCTTCTCGAAAAAAATAGGATGATCCATGTTAGGAAAAGGTGTGTTGTGCACCTTGCATAATGTATTTAATGTAATTATTCTTGGGGCCACTTTATGTTGCATGCAACATTGGTACATAAGTTAAGTTGCTAAAATGTAATTATTTAATATTGGGGAAAATAAATAAATAAAGTACCCAATATTAAATATGGGGACATGGTTTTGTAATCTCATGGTTTGAGTCACATGGTTTTGTGTAATACCACTTGGTGGTTTTGTGGGAGCTTGTTTCTATAAAAGAAAAAATCCAATAAAATATCTCAAAATCCCAAAAACATTAAGTTTCTTTTTCGACAAATTGTTCAAACTTGTGCATGTGTTGTGCATGCAAAAACCATTCTATCTTTTTATAATAGTTTTATTTTTTATTTTTAATTAATTATAATTTTCCAGTATAATTTCATTTTTATTTTATTTTAATATTTCATTACACATTTAGTTTATTATAAACTATGATTATTAACACTTATATTTATATTTTTTTATCAAGTGCCCTTTTTACTTAATAATTTATTTTAATATGTCAATTAACCAAAAACAACATTTATCAATCAATTTTAAATTAAACAAACCAAATTCCAACAACAATTACCTAAACCCTAACCAGGGTCGAAAAGCAAGACCAATTGACCATAGACATCTGACAACATTGATGAGGTAACAAACTAGATAGTCATCGTCTTTGAGGATGATGGCTAGGGTAGGGGACTAGGTGTTATCTTCAATCAATAGTTCTATTGGATTTAAGGCATGCCCAGACCTGACAATTCAGGTGGAGTCAATGCCTAGTACTTGCAGCCTGTAGCACACAGATGTCTTTGCATATACATATAATCATCCCATACCTAGAGAAAGGAAATCAAAACATCGTAGGGTTCTCACAAGTGAGAAATATGACATCCTTCCTTCCACACCTAAATAGCATTTAAAAGCATCATATAATATATCAAATAATAACTCATAACATCAATAATCATAAACCATTCCAACATAAGATAACACATTCTATTTATAGCATATTCATAAACATGTTATAATCATCATCAAAATAATCAAAGTCTAATCATCATCTGACATCACTATTACATTAGTCATTAGAATATCCATAAGAATATACCAATATGATAAGCATATTTGAAAGCACACGTGACAAGTCCTAACTTAGAACATCACACATAATCATGAAAATGATCTAAACATATCATTATAAAATACTTTAACCACAAGCAAAGAGTTCTTGAGACATGAAATGAATCCACAAGCATATGACATAAACATCATGAAAGGGTGAATCATGGAGGGGCACTACATTGGTACAACTACATCAATTCAACAAGAGCTTTATATTTGAGTGTTAAGACATCCCTTTTATTTTTTCATTACCATTTGTCATTTATCTTTTCTTTGGTCCCCCAAGAGAATGTATTCTTTATCATCTTTCATCATATAGCCATTGTGGATGTGGGAACACCAAAAACCTTTCTCCCTTTGTCTATTTTGCAAGTTTAGAGGTTTGCTATAAATTGAAGAACATCTCAAGGATCCTAAACCATAATGCATTTTTCAAAGTCTTATCATCAACAAAGTAGGGCACATTGATTACCTAAGTTCTATTGGACTTCAAATCTTGATTTATGTTATCAAAGACCTTCAAACACTAGTACACATGTGAAGGCCTTAAAACCATAGATTTCAAAACTTCTGATCTAGGATGCCTAATGCCCTTGTCCTACCAATTTTATTCCAAATTTCAATGTCAGGTTCCTCTTTGTATCTCCTCTCTAGATCCTCTTTCTATTTCTTTCATTTTGTTATGTAATTTCTATATTATGTTACACTTAGTCCATTTGACTCTAATTCACCGAGTTCAATACAACTCACCATATCAATCACAACATGTAGACAAAAAAAATGGGACGAAAACCCTCACCGGCCTATTTGGATCTCCTTTGAGGATAACAACCAAATAGTACCTCTTGGCTATTTTTGGCTCCCCAACATTTATGATGAAAGATAATTGATATGGTTTAAGCCATTTAGGCTATATATCATGTCATGACCCTCTTCCAGTATTAACATTTGAAACTTATAGACTATGGATATATGCATCGTTTTGGTAAAATTAAGTTAAATGATTTTTAAATGTAGTTGGAGATTTCAAAAGAAAGACCTAGCATTACTTGTCATGCCCACAATTTTAACACTTGAACATACAACACAACCAACAATTTTTTTTAAACTTTAAATTATAAGACATTAGAGTGATATCATTTTCTCTAGTAGCTACTTGTTGTTCCTATCCTTTCTTTCAAGAAAGGAATAATAATGCTAATGCAATAATTTTATTACCTATCAACAGTAATATCCATCAATCATAACTACTTTAATGACATCAATATTTGCATTGTTACCTTTGATTCAAAATACTAACTTTCAATACTCATGATTACTCTTATCCCTCATTCCACTTGCTTTTGAAATGTTGGCAACGTTACTGGTTTTAGGGTAAATTTAGTCACCTTTGATGAATTGTACTTCAACATGTATATTATCATTAATAGTATGTAGGTTTGACATTAGTATTAAATTGTCGTCACCAATCCCATTAACATTATTAAACTATTCTTGCTAATTATATTAATATTATTCTAAAAGTCAATATTTTATATTTAGAAGGAATGAGATCAGATTTATAATTTTCTCTCAGAATGTTGTAATTCATAATTGAAATTCTCAAAGAATCTAGGTATTGTCTCATGGTATTATTTATGCTCTTAATTAGTAATAGTAATATTTCTATCCATATTGACATAAATTCTAGTACCCACGTCATTATTCACTAAGCTTAAGATCAATGTTAAAATTGTTATCCTTATTTAACACTAGCATTGTTATTACTACTAATGTTGACTTGGAATTTTAAAATTAATAACTTTATTTATTAGATACTAATATTGATGATCAATTTATAATACAAATGTAAATTCTGATTTGAGCACAATTATTTATTCAAGTACAATGTTGATATTATTGTAAGGTTTATGCTAATTCCATATTAAGTTACTTTTGGTTAAATATTTTCAGTACTACTTATTAAATTCTCATATATATATTATAAATGTTGATGTTTATATATAAATAATTTAAGTGCTATCACAAGGAAATATCATTAACATTTAATTTTTATGTTTGTTAACACAATAAAATCTATTCGTTAATATAAATTCAATCGCATTCTACATTTAGCAACTCTTATCTATTTACCTTTCTAATACATTAATTAGTGATCCAAATCTATTAAATATTCACAAAATAAGTTGATTAATTTGTAAGACTTTATAAATTGATTTAAATACAATTTTAATAAGCCAAATATTTTATGCAAATATTCTAATAAATGATTTAATTTAATTTATTAACCCTCTTAATACCCATTCAAATATTATGTAGATGATTTTAAGTTACAACTTAACTGTAAAGTTGAGGGGCCTAGTGTCATTGTCCCCCAGCATGGATTAATTAAAAAAAAAAACAAGTTTTATTTAGATAACTAGTTAATTAAAGCTAATTGAGTGTGCACTCAATCTCAACCATTGGATGTGATTTAATCTTGGCCATTAGATTGTAGGGCTTTATTTGCAACCCTAAAACATAAAGATGCTCTTTTAACCTATTTTCATTACTTTCATACTCATTTGAGTTTTTCCAGGTTTGAAAGAAGAATGAGAGAAATTCTAATGGGATTTGTAACCATTGTATTTTCATTTGCATTTGCAGGTTTGAGACTCATGTTGTTTTCAATATGATTCCATATATGACATTTTGTTCCATTTGGACTCTTTGCATGAAACCCTTTTACTTGTTTTTATTTTGAGATTATTTGAATCTACCCATTTTAAATGGTTGTTGTGTCGCAAAAAACAAATTCTACAGGACTTCCAATACGACATACATGCTTTGGGTCCTCATTGTTTGCTCGTGAAACTAGTTTACACATTATTGTTTTATTAAAGTGTTTTTTTTTTACTACTCTTATATATTTATTTATCTTATGTATTTCTCTATTTTTTCTGGGCTGCTATATTTTACAACAAAAGAAATTTTATTTTATTGCTCAGAAGACATTTTATTTTATTGCTGTTTTTAATAGCAAAGATATTCTAAAAAAAATGCTGAGATAACATTTACATATATGCAGTTTTTTTAAAGTTTTAAAGCACATTTATATATATATTTTTTCACTTAAAAAAAAATAGAGAATAGAGGTGCTAAGAGGGGCAGTGGTCTGTGGGTGAGCAGCATCTCCCCCATAGGGGCCGTCCCTTTTTTTTTTTAATCTTGCTAATATTAATTTATTTTAACTTTCCCTTTTTTTGTTTAATATTTTATTTAATTTATATTATGTTTTTTTTTTTTGTTTCCAGAAAAGATAAGAGAATAAAACTTTATTTATTATTATTCTCTTTTATTTTTTTAGGCATATATATAAATATATTTTACATACACACACACATATATTCTCTAAACAACCATATATTTATTATTGAGTGTTTCAAAATATGTATTAATTTTTTTTTTTTTTTTGAATACTATCTAATAATCATTTTAAACAACTCACTTGTTTTATTCTATGGCAGTTTATATATAGATTTCATATTATATAAATGTAAAGAAACATGCATTTTTTTATAATAAAAAGACTCTTATCCAAATATAAATATATTTCCTTACATGTTAATCTATTTCACATTCAGATTTGCAAATATACCCAAGACATACTTTGTTATAAGAACAGTTGAAAACCCCACTTTACATAAATGAGAAGGTAACCAATTTAGTCTGATAAGATGCATTTTGTTTCCATAGTGCCAATTTTGAATCTATTGACATTTTGCAAACATAATTACTTGTAAATTTTTGGTATTTAATACTATGTATTTATCCTTTTCTCTTCTACCCAAGTAGTTGCAAGGCTTTATTTATTGAACTCATTGTAGAAACAGTTGATTTAAGAATGCAAAATTTCTTATCCTCAACATAATCATTCAACTCACTCTTGTTTTATAAAATATCTTACATTTTCCTTACTATTAACTCAAATCTATGTTTACATAATTGATATCCATGATATGCTACCATTCCATGCACACCAAATCTCTTTCACTCTCACACACAAGAAGCCACAACATAAAATGTAAGAAATTATCCCTCCTTTCCCTTTGTACAATAGATTCATTCAAATGAGAGAGATTTTGAGACTAAAAGGATTTAATATCCATGTTCAACATTAAAATCTCCTCGAAGTGGTTTGTCAATAGCAGTTTGTTAAAACATTCAGACCTATCTAGCACCTTAAGAATGGAGGAAACATGCCAATAGGGGGAAGAAAGCTCACCACCCAACATATATGGCATCATCAAGTCATTACTAGGCTCTAGCCATCCCCCAAGCAAGGAGAGAGCACCCAAAACCCAAAGATTCAAACAATCAACTAAAACCAATAGCAAAAACATTTTCCAACATGCACCCAAAACCCAAGATTTAAACAACAACTAAAACCAATAACAAAAACATTCTTCAACATGCTGCATTAAAACCCATAAGAAATACTTGCCAACAACCTCAAACTCATCACATTTTGGCTTACTCAAAAGACACATAATCTTAATGAACATAGCCACACACAACTTAAAATTTGTGCACTATTTTCAACATAAAAAGAAAAACTAAACAACTGTCAATAAAACCAATACAAACACAATCCAAGGAAAAATATGGTGAAAAAGAGTTGAAACAACTTATCTATGAAGCTGATTTATCTTCTCCATTTGCACCTCCCTCTTCTTCCTCCAAACCCTCTATTCCAGCCATCCTCTCTTTCTTTTTTTCTAGCCAACAAAAAGTGACCAGTTTTTCACTTCTCCCCCTTCTTTAAAAAAATAGATAGGGCAACAAACCCTAAATCCATTTTCGTCACAAGCAAAAAAAATAAAATTAAAATGGTTCAAAACTCATGTTTTACATAATTTATGGGCTTAAAAAGGTGTCCAACCCTTAGGTACTTAATTTAGGCTTTCAAAAACACAACTATAAGTAAAATTTAACACTTAGAAACACTTTTTAACTCACTGGAAAATATGCCCTTTTAAGAAAAAATATCAAATATCAAATAACAAAATTAGCAATAACCCAAATATTGAAGACAACTTACAATATAACTATCACATTGACACCAAACACAATTTTCCCCATGAAAATAAGAAATAACACACTTTTCTCCAAGAACATACCAAATAACTAAATTATCAATAACCCAAATATTAAAGGACAACTTACAATATAAACTATCACATTAACATCAAACAAAACAACACTTCACAAATGAAGTGTTTTAATAGGGTTTTGGTGTCTCTCCCTTCTCCCCATTGGCCCTAAATTTCATGTATAATAATCCACATTAAGCACATATACTTACCTCCTATACTTACTTGAAGTTGATCATTTATTTTGTTATCATTACCTTGACTTGATTCCTCATATGCTTGATGACAAACTTCTTCCGTTGTGAAATTCTCGAGACCTTCAAGACCTAGCTTCCATCATCTATTCAAATCATTACTAAGTTTGTGTAACTAAAATGTAATACCACATTAGTAACCATATTTTACTCAACTAATTTCATTATATCTTGTTTCTTGAAAATAACTCATTTGTAAAAGAATCAATCATCATCATAATCTTAGTTAGGCAGTTCACAATTTCATATTCCATACTAATAATTAAATAGCTTACATCAACCATTCATTCCAAATTTAAATGATTCATAGTTCCTAACTTTACCCATATCAGTCTTTAGCATCATTAAGATTCAACTATGTAAGAGGGTGCAAAGACTAATAATCCCCTAGGTAGTCAATCCATAAAAGATTATGCAAGTTTCTCTTAATAAAATAACTAAATTTTCTTCATAAGCTCAAGGAAAGAATTAACCCATGTGATTCACCAATACAGTTGATACACCAACACATCTACGAATTGCACCATGCATCTATCCATTTATCCCATAATGAAACACAAACAAAGGAATGTTGAAATTTTATTAGCCACATAAGGGTTGACCTTACACTACTATTATAGAAGGTATTTTTTTAGCTATATTATATATCATTACTATTTGAATAAGCTAGAAGGTCATTAATGGAATAATGACAATGGTTGAGAAGTTAAATAACAAGGATTTTTCTCTATTGTTTATGAAATCAGTCAACTATAAAATTACTACTATAATAGGTCAACCATAAAGTATTAGTTATGAACCCCTTACCATCTAATTATAAAGAAAATATTTAAAATACTTAAGTGTTACAATAATAAGTTATTAATAATATAATTATAACATTTGTGTTAAATCTTGGTTATCTATCGATTTAATTGCTAACATGAATTACTATCAATTTTAATTCATCATGATTTGATATGCATTACATCAGTGTAATGAATAATCTAACATTCATGTACATAAATTTATAGTAATGAATTGGTGATTCATTTACATTGGTATAGTTAATATTTTAAAGGTGATTATCATTAAAATTGAACAAAAAGATCGACAATGATCAATTAGTAATGAATGGTTATAGCTACAATTTTAGTCATTTATGTGATGTTCCTTAGTATTGGAAGGTTATAATTAGTGATTCTATTATGATGTTACTCATTTTTAAATATATATATTAAATATCAACATGATATCTATATGCATTGAACAATTATCCTTGATCTAATTGGAATTTGATGTGGATTATTTATGACCATCAACCTTTGCATAGTTATCTCAAGAATTTCATAGTGAATTATTATTATTCTAAGAATTGGTTAAGTGCAATTATGTTGTTGATCATATAAGTAATTTGATTAATGCAATAGTTAAATAATCAGTAAATCGATTGATTCTTTATTAAGTAATTTTAAAAGAAGAGGTCAAGATAGGCAGTATTAAATGTCCTTTTTGTAATTGATGAAAAATAAATAAGTAATTAAAGAATTTTTAGGAGAGTGGGCATGATGGGGGGAAACCATTCCAAGACCTTTAAAAGGAAGGAGAGCAACCAACCAAAAAAAATAAAGAGAAAAAAAAAAGAGGAAAAGGGGACGAGGTTGTTGCTTAGCTAAGGGAAGAAGGAGCCTTGCAAGGAGGTGTTATGGAGAACCACTCAAAGTCCCTTTAAGTGGAGGTGGAAAGCAGTCTAAGGGGGTCCTCTACATGCGTAAAGGAAAAATTATGATGGCTTCATAATACCATTAATGGGTGGTGAAGGAGAAGGGGGGAAATCTATGCAAGGATTTGGGGGAAGCACAAATGATGTTCATTTCTTCTATAGTTAGAGGTGGGATTTTATGTCGACTTTCTCTAATGAATTTAATGTAGACATACAATTTTTGCACACAACAATAGATAAGTCAGAGTGCAATGGAACTTGTTCCTAGAAATATGACACCTAGGAGCTTAAGTTAATGTACTTCTATAACTGTAGAATAGATTCATATGCCTTACATATTTATCTTTTTCTGAATATATTATTTTCTAATTATTTCATTTACGTGATGGTGAGGTCTACCTTGGAAAACCATTCTATTACATCCTTCTTAAACTAATAGAAACTTTAGGAGTTCCAATTTCAAAATTATAGTAGTGACAAAAAACCTTATAAGATTGTGTGTTGATCCACTACATATATCAAGATCACAAACTTCTGAGTCTGGTGATGATGAAATGCAGTCATAGATATGAGAAATTAGCATGGGAAAATACATTGATCAAGTCGGAGGCGCTCGCTGGTTGAACCTCAGGTCGGCGTGCTAGTTATTAATGGTATGTGGGAGATAAGGGCAGGAAAGATGAATTCACCTTCATGATGTCCCAAAGTTTTCACTGGATAATTTGTACAAAAATATCACCCCTCAATAGGAGCATATTAAAAAGTAAAGTGATTTCAACAGAGAGCGTCTCAGGGCATGCCACTCTAGCTACTAAGAAGCTCACCGCTCTTCAATTCTCCCATATTGATTATCTGGAAAATGTCCATCATACAAGCCATGTCTGAGAATGAAATCGAAATGGGGTCAGAGCTGTCTCGTACACCTAGGACTCTTAGATCCACTATCGTTCAAGATTCTATTGGTTTCTACAACACTCCTACCACACTTGATAAAGCAAAAATATTAATAACAGAAGGCGCTGCTTATGGGTCTCAATTGCTTACAGTGTTTCCCGAAATCATTTATTGGAGGCTAACCTAAAGGTTCAAATTTTGGAGTTATAATTGGTAATCGCTCTTTGAAAGGTCGAGAGGAGTTTCAGAAGTATCATGCTTCTGCTATTGATGTACTAGGTCTTGAGGTGCAGAGGATAGCATCTGCAACTAGGAAGTATAAAGTTCATGTAGTAATGGGTGTGATAGAGCAAGTAGGTTTCACTTTCTATTGCAACGTTCTTTTCTTTGATTCTCAAGTGCAATTCCTAGGGAAGCACTATAAACTAATGCCAACAACTTTGGAGCGTGTTATCTAGGGGTTCGGTGATGGATCCACCTTGCCTATATACAATACAACAAGCGGGCATATAGGTGCACTCACATGTTGGGAAAACCAAATGCCTCTTTTGAGAACTGCTATGTATGCCAGTTGTTTTGTAATTGAATTACCCTTAGAGGGTCAAAAGTGTTACGTATGGTATGTTGATTTTTATGATTAAATTGTTCTCTATATATGCTTTTATATTTTGGATACATTGATGTGTCATATAGTATGTAGTGACACGTTGATCTCACTCATGAAGGACATAAGTGGCTCCTAAATATTTTCACCTATCATTGTTATGTAATTGTATATAAGGAGGTAAATTTATCTATTTAATATACATATATGATGTCTTATGTAATTAGATTATGTGAGATGTTGTATAATGTCATCTTATACTTAGATTTGAGGAAATTGTCTATTTACGAGGTTTCCTAAGTGAACATTTAAGGTGTTAAGAAATAAAAGTCTTGCTTTTATGTTACATACTATGGTTACTTAACCATTAATGGTATTATTGATGAATAGACTTAGAAAATTCATTTGCAAGGTTTTTTCGTAAGGAGATGTTTCTAATAATTTTTTTTCATGTGTAATATCATTTATTTTAGAATTTGATAATATGTGCAAATGGTTTAACATTTTATATTGAAAAGATATTTTACAAGTAGAATCCCTTCAAAAGGCTTGCTTTTTAAATTGGGTGAACACCTCCAAGTGTTCCATGAAGATAGATTGGATGTACCATATGTGACGTTCTTCTAAAACATATTCACATAAGATGGAGTTTTCTTTTAAAGAGGTATGTTTCTTATCCATTCATTATCTAATTTAATTTAACAAAGAAATTGCTACTCATCTTACCTTATTTTTCTTATTTGGAAAATATAGTACATTATCTTATCATTATATTGACTATAGCTATGACCATTAGGTTAAGGAGGTTGTTGAAAATATTAAGATATCCTATGTATAAACTTTATCCTTTTCTTATTAATTCTTATAAATAAAAGAATAGATTGAGGATACTTATGAATTATGATGTTAATGAAGAAATGTAGACATCTAGCAAGATGATGTTATTTTCCTAAGGTTCCTTATATTAGGAGAATATTTTATTTCCATTTTGTAAGATGATTTTCTGAATCACGACCTAATATTCTCTCAATCTTTTGTGGTTATCTCATGATAGCATACCTTCTAGTCCTTGGAAAACCTTGTATGACAATGTCTACTAGTTGTGAATAATTTGGTGGTCTACTAGATAGTTAGTCATCCATGAAATGAATTTGAAAGAGTTATTGATCTAAATATGATGAAAATAATAATGATTGTGTATTGTGTAGGTCTTTGTTTAGCAGAATGGTGAGTATAAAATTTTCTTTTTGGTTAATTAATTGTTAAGAGTGGGAGTTACCAAATTGAATTAATAGTATTATCATAAAAAAATTATATAATTATTATATTTCATTTCCATCAAGAATCTTCAAACCCAATGTGTAAAGTGAATAAATCAATATCCATTGAAGTGTGGTGAAATAAACTTAGGTTGTAGGTAAACAAGGAAGTATTGCAATCGAATTCAACATCATGACCTCCTTTGAGTGTGTTTATTTAGTATATCTTTTAATTAGGTTTATGTCCCTATTGCACCTAAGTGGGTGGAAATCATCATAGAACTGTTTGGGGTATCCAAACCCTAGAAAGGGTTAAATACCCACTAATTCAATTAGTAGATAATATGATTATCCAATCATAAGTTAGAGTTATTGGCAGTCTTTTTCTTGCTCGGGGGTTTGGATAGATCCCAAGAGGCTTCACAATTCCAATATGGTTGGGTGGAGAGAAAGCCTTACTCATCAATTTGTACCCTTGTGGTATCTTGACTAGATGTTGATGTTCACTCCTTGAAGCTGCTACTTGAGTTTTTTTTGTTAATTATAAGAAATATGGACTGCTAACAATGACTTGTATTTTTAATTTTTAATTTTAATTTTAATTTTCCTTACTTTGAACCTTTGTTATGTGTGTACATTACATATCCTTTCACCATCTTACATTTAGGTGAACCCGACTTAGCTTAAATTTGCATATCTTTTTTTTATTTTAATCACATATTATCAAATTTTATTTACTTGATTAAAGTATTATATTGTTTGAATATCTTATTTACTATTACAAGCATTGTATTTTAGTAAAGCATTGTAAGGCTTGTTCTCTTACGTTATTACAAAAACATAAAACATAAAACACTTTCTATTCTTCTAACATTACATTAGCATATTTGTCTTGTCACCTTCTAAAAAAATGTTCTCTTCTTTTCTTACTGTAGACACGTGAAATTAGCATTATGCACTTAGTTCACGTTCATCTACTCATAAAATTAATCAAGTTCATTAAATCCATTCATTAGGAAAATCAGGTTCATTTAATCTCTAAGGATTATCCACTTCAATTGAATAAATTAACTTTATTTAATTTAAGCCTATCATTCCCTCTTTGATTAAATAAATCAAGACTTTATTTAATTGAAATCCAAGTCATATTTCTCCCTCTTGATTTAAATAAATCAAAATATTCAAGTCAAAGGGGTCAAAGCATCTTAAACATCATCTAAGCTAATCTAATCTTGATTAACCTAATCTAACCACCCATCACATCCTCTAGCTTTTCCCACTTGCACCAATAAATCATTTTAATTCATTTATAAATTCACCATTTTCCATCAACATGGCATCTTTGAGGAATATTCCCTCAAGTTTGAATTCAAAAACAAGTGGACATGTACACCCAACAAAGCATTTATGAGGTCTTACATGTCTCTTACATGTCTCTTGCACAAGTCAAACTCAACATTTAAGCTCTCAAATTCAAATTTGAATCTCCCCCTCTTTGGCACATTGGCCAAAACTTGCACATTCCTCAACCTATCATAATGTGACAACTGGCCTCATCTCATTGTCCAATCTTTATCCCACATTGCTCTCTTATGAGAATTCTTTCAACTTGAGAATCTATAAGTAGAGGGCTGATTCTTCATCAAAAGGGTTTCCACGATTCATGCAAAGTCACTCTCTTCAATTGAGAACTGATTTTTTCCACCTCATATCATCTTCAAAGCAGTTTCATATCAACATATCATGGAGCTTAGCAAAGGATTGGGAAAGGGCTTCTTTCCATAGAAGCACCAATCCACTATGAGATAAAGTTTTGATTATGTTTTTATATGCTTACAATTTAGTGGTCTTTGTTCTATTTAGTTTGCATATTTTAGCATAGTTAAGTATTTCATAGGAATCTTAGATTGGATTATTTTGAATGGACTAACAACTAATTGTGGTCATTGTTTGAAGTGAGGTTGATTTAAGGTTCACATATTGGTGCTAGAGGGAGGGGTGAATTAAAAACATTTATGTGTAGTTCTGAAAGCATGGTTGTTTTGAAAGTTGGATGTTCTGAATTGAGAAATATTAAATTGTTTTTCTTTGTCAGATTTAAGAAAATGTTTTCCGCTTTAATTTGATTTAGGGGAGGTTGTAAAGGAACCATTCCTTGCATTTCTTTATATATGTTGTTCCTTATTTGACATGTTACACTTATTGGTGGTATTACTGTATTCCAATGATGTTTCTCTATTCTCATACCTTACAAGTTTTTCTCCTTGTATGTTGATGTCTCTTAAATCTTCCTTGTATCTGGATCAACCTTGCTCTGTATAGGCACGTATTTCCTCTATTTTCTGGCGTAGTCCCTCATCCTCCTATACTCATGGCCCATTCTACTTTTATATGGCACACTTTGTCTCTCTTGGTTTTCCCGATTTATGGACTCCCCTTCAGTGCAACTCTCCGTTTTTCTTTTTGCATTCAAAATGGTTCTAAATTACAATATCTTAATCATTGAGCACTGCAATTACTTTTTATTATTCCATCCGCCTCATGTCTCTTTGTTTTAACTTGGTACCAATCCCAAAATCCTATCGCCCCTTCTCTTTCAATCTTGAATTTAACGACCTCACCATGTGCGTACCATTGGGAATTATGCAGTTGGAATTTGTGTGAGGGAGAATATCCATTTTGTGCAAATCACTATCAATATTATCATTAAATGTGTTATCACCAGATTATGCCAATCCTGCATTCATTGTTGTTCTTATCTCAGAAGTTTTGTTGTTTCAGCATTTGATGATTCTATTGATTTTATTGTTGACTTTATCTAATGTCTCTCACCTGCTCATCAAAAAGGACGCACCACTCATTTAATTAGGAGAATTAAAATATTCCCTGTGGACTATTCTAGAGGAAGCAAAACGTGCTTTTCCCAGTCCTAGGCCTACACATTTATCATACACGTTTGTTGCTTATGTAAGTTGGCAGTTTTCTTTTGCGATGCAAATTGTCTTTGCTTTATGCGTTGAATATTGTTGCACCATTTATTGACATTAAGTGATTCACATTGGTCTATATTAAGTCAGAATATCTGTGATTCTTTAATAGCAATGTTTCCTTTATAGTACATTATTTTGGTCTGTGCTGCCAAACGAGTCCTTACCTGATCTTAATGGATATGTGAAAGCTGCATGCTATCCTCCAAAACTTCAATGAATGTGAACCCTTCAAAGTAGTAGATGAAAGAGATCCTTTGGAAGATGTGTGAGTACTCTTCTGACACCCATCAATAATGTCTTTTGCAAGCTGCTAGTCGAATCACTTCACTATTAAATATAGCACCTGCTAAGTCTTAAAACAGTCCAAGAAAAGCATGGCCATGGATCTCAGGAGCTTCTCTTACTTCTTCTAGAAGTGTGTCCCTTCTGTGATGGGTAAAATGTCTTACAAACTGCATTTAAGGATTCTAACAAAATCTTCATAATGATTTCTATAGCACACTAATGGATATGTCAAATCATTCAAACACAGTCTTGGACTACGTGAGAGTGATTTGTGGGATTCTTTTTAATAGACAAATTATGCTTCATAGATTGATGGATACACATTCTCTTATCCTTTGAGATTTCCCAAGCGATAGTACATATTCAAGTAGATTGAATTTAGAAAGCCAAAAAGGTCCTCCAAACTCTCGCTTTCTCACATCAAAGGATAAGAATATGTGGGATTTACTGCAGCTGATCATCATCATTAGTTTCTTTCATTTTTGTTGAATGTTTCGAGCGGTATTAATGGAAAATAGGGACATTTTTCTCCATGGTCAGAATTAGGGGATTGAGCGGCATTAATTGCAACAGGGATATTTAAAGATGCTGATTTTATGACAATTCTTTATTGGAAAGAATCTAGCAGATCTCCTTCTTGAAGTAAAGGTATCCAATGTACTTGGTGTCGGGCAGGGAAACATGCTTTATTACACAGTAAAGTGCTTTGTATTTTTTTTTCTCATTAATATCCCTACTTTTTCTCATCAATATCGTTGTATTCATATTGTTATTTCCATCATTAAAGGTTGGCTGCACGTGGAGTGGGCAAGTCTTTCTATCATTAATATTTATGTTTCTAACTCATTTATGGCTTTTTTTTTCAAGATAAGTCAATGAGAATCGAGATGGCATCATAACAAAGGAACCAAATCTTTGATGGGCTGCATTTAATCATTGCATAGCTTTAATGTTGTGAAGAGATTGTGGAAAACAAAGATTCTTATGGATTAGTCATTTAATAGTTAAAAAATTATTAATCTTTTTCAATTGAGATCAATTTATTGTTTGAAATTAATAATTTTAATTAAATAATCCTCATATGATTGTCTTCTTTCTTTTTTTAGGAAAAGGAGGGAAAACGAAGGAAAATGAGGAAGGTGTGAAGGAAAAATGAAGAGGAAGGATTTTCATTTGCATGAAGAACTCACAACATTGAAGCATTGGGAGCAATCCTTGAAAAATATTGGAGTTAAAGCGGATTGAAGCCTTAAATTTTGATGTTGACAAAGCATTTTTGAATGCTTTAAAGGGCTTCCATTTCATGCTTTAATTTTTTGTTTTAATCCAACTAGATCATTGTTTGTTTTCAAAGTTGAATTGAAATTAAACACTAGAAACTGACTAGATATTGGTTTTTGGGGATAAAATTGAACAAACAAACTTCACATTTCATCTTGGTGCATTAAAAAGAATCAAAATCATTGCTTTGAGGCTTAAAATGAACATGTTTTTTTCGTGCTTTGTAATCTTTTATGCAAAATAATCTCATCTAAAAAGGCATATGCACTTCTCTCACGCTTCACGACGATCTTGAGAATCAAAAGTCTTTTTGATGACATTAAATTGCATAAAAGATTACCCACACACTTCATTTTGGGCTTAAAATTGAACAAAACACTTTGCGAGTGTGAGTAAACCTATTGCATATGTTCTCCCTTTGTTTCTAAACAAGGGTCGATCGAACTATGAATAATTTTATTCGCTTTTGTCTATCTTAGAGGGCCTGCCTTGGGGAAAAAGTACTCACCCAAGGGAATGACTCAACCGGTAACACTCTAAAGCCAAGAGTATTTCCAACTGGGATATAAATGTGGGTATTGGAGTAAACACCAATATCACGCGGTTGATTCCGACGAGATGAAACTGAAAAGGGACTCTCGCCGTATGGATCAATCTCCACGAATGGAAAGTCCAAATTAAAACCCTTGTTTGTAGTGGCCTATTAACCCATTCATCGAGTTTATCAAAGTGGTGCATTGGAACTTAGATTCCAAGAAGTTACTTGCCATGTTTGATCTTGGTTAAAGTATAGAGGTTAAGACTTCATTCTTAACACACCTTTATACTCTTTCCTTGGTTGCATGTAAAATCATCTCTTCTTCTACGAAGGGCATGAGGCAAGCCTACCAAGAAAAATGTACCAATTGAGCTAGGATGTTATATTGCTTGTGAGTCGGTTTGAAAACACAGTGCTTTGATCGAAAACATTGGAAAACCAACATTCAACATGAACATCAAATCTCAAACCCTTTAGGAGAAGGAAATATCCTTGAATGAATTCACATGTTATTGCTTTCCCTTGGGATTCATATCCTTAGAGGCTTCTAAACATTTGGATTTCATCTCAATTTTCTCCTACTAAGGTCAACATTAGGAAACCTTTGCCTTGATTTCCTCAATTTCCACATAATGCATTTTGTGGGATGAAAGAAAATTATAACATTGGACATTCAATTGAAAACCTAATCAAGAAGTGTTTATGATAAAAAGAATCCATTAAGCAATGATTGAATCAATTGGACCCCAGACATGTGCTTGGTCTCTTTTGGTCATATGGTTTTCATGCAAACATTGATCTTTTGATTTTGAATTACTCTTAGAGAAAGGAATGTTCTTCACTATCTTGGTCTTGTAAACAAGTCCTTCCTAGGTTCATTTAGGATCAAATCAAACATTTCATCCATCTTCCAAACATCTATCAAAATCCATCCCACAAACAGCTTTAGGGCTTTAGAAGCATCATTCTAGACTTGGATAAATCATCAAAATCAAAATCACCTTGTTTAGTTAGGTCTATGGGAATGCATCCTTTCTCATACATTTAATTGAATTAGCAATCCTTTGAACAAGTTCATCCTAAAGATCACATCTAACATCTTAGGGTTTACAAGTTCATTATCCATTCAAACCAATCAAAATCAAACCCTAAGTCTAGCATTGATCCAAAGTCCCTAAACGTTCAACACTCATATCGTTTCCCCTTTTCATCCTTCATCTCATCATTGGTCCTAAGAACCTTAGAGGTCACTTTTTCAACAAGGTCAAAACACAAGAGGAACATGAAATATAAACTTGATCTATACATCATGAGTAATCTAATTCAACTAAGTTATCAAAGCCTTACAACACCAATTGATTATCAATACTCACATCTATACAAACCATACATGGGATCATTAGCTTCGACAAATGTCAATAGTACAACAAATGTGAGTATGCCCAAATCAAAGTTTGGGACACCTTTCCCAATGGTAGATTTAAGTCCAAGTCCAAACCTACAAATCCACCAATCGAACAATCAATGCATGAGCCTTCAAATGAACAACGTCATCCCACCAAATCCCTACATTCCAAATGAGAATGTACCAAGTTTTCCAAACATGAATCCGACAAACTTTTGGATAAATATGTTTGTGAATCATACAAATGTTGTTCAAAGTCCAAACAAGATGTTAACAACTCCATGTATTAATCCAAGTCAAGGTAACACCATGCAAAATCAAAGTTACCTAAATCAAGGCAATGTGATTCCCAAGATCAACAATGTTCAACCTATCATGCCAAATCTGAACATCATCCCAAATCAAAATATTGTCCAACATCAATTTGTCCATGATCCCATTCAAAAACCACAAGTATGCATCCCAAATATGCTTGAACAAAAACCAAATCAACTATATCAAGGGAGTCAAGATCAAAATCAAGATCAAATTTGGTGAGATCAAATTGCTACACTTACCAAAATAGTTGAGTCATTGCGCCAAGAGACATCTCCACCACCATTACCCATATCAACATCATTCCTTGGTTTAGGGCTTCCCCCTTTACCTAGTACCAATCACTCCATCCAAATAAATCCACCTAACACCAATCAATCCCTCACTTCAAATCCTTTGAATATACCATCGACATCACACCAACAGATGGTATCTAATCAAATGACAACATCAATCCTGACAAATAAAAATATGGTCTCCCAAGGATCTATCACCTCAGTCATTCTGACCATTCCTATCACCTCGATCACTCCAACCACCCCTATCACACCCATCATATCTCAACCCCTCACTACCACAATCATTCCAAGTGTATCTCAACCGCTTATCCCTACATCCAACACAATTCCAAATCCACCACCACTACCACCAAAACCAAACACAACAAGACAATATAACATTGCGCTAAAAGCTCACCAAGCCTACCAAAAGTCCATCCAACAATATCTAGCCACACAACAAGCAACACAAGTGCAACAAGCCTCTCAAGCTGCCCAAGCCTCTCAAGCTACCCAACAAACACAAGCACAAACATGAAAAATGATAACTTTTGGGGATAACGATGAACATTCAACCACTGGTGATAGCATTGAAAATCTCCCCAACACAATTGTTGAAAACAATGATCAAGATCTATCCATCAAAGAGCACATTGAAGATGTTTCTATCTTTCCCGAAGATCAAATCAACATAGGTCAAGAGTCACTTTTCAATCATGATCAAAATCCACCAACAATACTCGACAATGATCCAATTCAAGAAATGTCAACATCATTTGACCCTATGGTTGAAGACATTGGAAATCCCTCCACCACAATTATTGAAAACCATGATCAAGATCTCTCCATCAATGAGCACATTGAAGATGTTTTTACCCCATCTGATGATCAACTCACCATACATCAAGAGCCACTTTTTAGTGATCTATTTCAAGGAGTGTTAGGATTATATGATCCTATTGACATAATGCATGATCCGTTGACCTATGATCATGTTGAAAATGTCTCTACATCACCTTATGAGTTAGAGGACATATCTCAAGAATTCATTCCAAAGCATGATCAACATCTTTCACCAAAGTTTAGCAGTGGTCCTTTCCAAGACATGCTGACCTCCTTTGACCTCATGGTTACAAATACTGAAGGAATCCTCAACTTGACACTTGATCCAATTCCACTCAAAGATCAAGAGGATATTGAGCCATTCCCCATGCCTAATGACGACATCCAAGAACCCTTTCTAGGTAATCCATCCTTTGAAACTGACCCATGTCAAGAAATTGATCCAAAGAGTGTCAAAAGCAATCCCAAAATAAATCAAGATCAAGAATTTGTATCTCAAAGATACTATAATGATCTAATGGACACTCTCCTATCCATACAAGATGTCACAAATAATGATCATATCCCCATAACACATACTCCTCCATCTACCCATGAGATGCTTTTCGTGGAGGGACACGCAGATGATCTTCATTCAAAACAAGATTCCTTTACTCCTGATATTATTACACAAAAAGAGTAGGTTATTGATTCCTACAACCAAACAGAGTTTTCAACATCAGGATCAGATATATCCAAAATCCAGACTGAAGACATTAGGTATGCAGATATCCAGCATTATCTGATCAAGGAAACAATTCATACAGAACAACATAATTCAAAGTTAGTGGAGCAGCAAATTGAAACAACGCCACCCGCAATGGTCATTCATCATAGAACACATTCTAAAAAAAAACTCTTGAAACAGGCAGAATCAAAGCATGAAGATACGACAACCACCATACTGGGGGAAACTTCATCTCAAGCAAACATCAACATAAGGAGCATGAAGAATCTTTATGGTGAAACTGATGCCAATACTACAATGAGCCACGTCATGAATCTTCATCCACCCATCACCCCATCCATGAATTGGGACCAACTTCGAAAGAAATATTTGAATCAAAGCACGAAGAACATTAACAAAGAAAGAGAAGCTGAGAAGCATAATTGACAAATCAAATACGCATGGATACCAAAAAATACAAAGAAAGATTATCCCTATCAAACTCCATCAGTCAAAGAAACTATGGGGAAAAATAAAAAAGGGAAAAGTATCCATCATAGATGCCCACAAAAGCAAAAGTAGGATTTTCAAGAAACACACAACGTATATCAAGCAGTTGGTCCTAATTCCACACACACTTTCGTATCCACCCATCATTGCTCATCTTCCCAAGTTTGGAGAGTCAACGATTCCAAGCTATCAACCAATCCATCTTATATGATCCCTAAACACACTCCATCCACGCCTCCACGCATAATATCCAATTATCACATTGACCATGTATTGACAACGACCCTTCATCATAAGGATTCTGAATGCACTCTATCGCGATGTACGCACAAAGACATAGTTAACCCCAATATCAATAAAGCAGATCAAGAATCCCAAAAGTTGCATTCAAGTGCATGTATTCTAGAAAAGAAACTTCTTCAAGCGGGATATTGATGGCACATTATGAAAGAAGCATCTACATCAGCAACACCTTGTGATTTAGCATGAGCTTAAAATCTTTCAAAAAAATTAAAAAAAATAAAAAATATGAAAATCCAAAAAAATCAGAAAAAGTATTAAAAACAGTAAAGAGAAAAAAAATCATCCTCCAGTGAAAACCACTACGGTGGCGCTTTGGGAAAGACCATGATGAAAACCTGGAAAATAGGCGTCATGGGTAGAACTGAGCATCTATGTGCGCCACTTTAGGTGAAATCATCTTATTCCATCCATAATAAATCTAACATTCCATCCATCTCAGCCATAATAAATCCATTCATCCATAAACCATTTATCCAATCCATTTTCATCTATTTGCATCCATCATCCAAGTTATCTTGATCTTGATGAAATTTTGGGGCACACTTTATGCTTGCTTACGATAAACATCTTGACATGGGTCATTTTCATTGATCCTATCCTACCCAGTGTTATTTGAGCCATGAAGCATTATCCAATAAGCATTCTTTATCTGAACACCTTATCTTATCACAAGATAATCCTTGGCATCCTTTGCATGCCTACTGTATCCATCCATCCATACACCTATCCGAGCATCCATCCATGGCTGTCCTTACATTGCTAGAAATTGGGGGTAGATATTTACATCTTGCTTCAGGAATAAATCTTGATCTATATCCTCCAACTTATATGGTGATCCGAACATTGGCAAACGTAAAATCAAATTGGTTAAAGCATTTGTGATCTAGAGTCTGAATCACTAACCCATGGCATATTTTGATGAGAAGACATTCCTTATCACACTTCATCTTTCATCGAACATCGATCCAAACAATCGATATCAGTCGCATCTAATTTGCACGTCAAACGTCACATCAAATCATTTGAACAACTTTTGTTCCAAATCAAGCTTCATCAATCATGATCAATCAAATCCAATCAAAAAATCATCATCTTGGGATATCCTTGTGTTGCTTAACACTATCCTTGCATTGTTGTGCATCCTCAACAATGTTATCATCATTAATCCTGATCAACAATCCTTGCATTGTTGTGCATCCTCAACAATGTTATCATCATCAATCCTATCAATCAAATCCTTGCATTGTTGTGTATCCTCAACAATGTTATCATTATCATCAATCCATCAATTCATCAATCAACCTTAGCTTGGTCTTCAACAAAATCCCAAACAGAGAACTGATATCGTCACACATGTCTATATCCAAATAATCAAAATTGTGCGAAAAATCCAGAAACATCCAAATCATGCGAAAAATCCAAAAACATCCACAACAAATAAAAAATCCAAAAACACTCAAAAAGTTAGAAAAGCATCAAAAAAACATTGGAATATGAACTACGTGCTCTCTAAGCTTAAACGTAGGCAAGGTTAATCATTGATCATCCCTCGAGACATCAAAATCCAAAAACATTAAAAAAAAAACATCAAAATCCAAAAACATTCAAAAGACACAAAACCCCAAAAACATCAAAAAATCCAAAAAACATCCAAAACATCAAAAAATCCAAAAAACATCCAACACAAAAAAATCCAAAAACACTCATAAAATCAGAAAAAAAATAAAAAATAATTGGAATCCGAACTACGTCATCTCTGAGCTTAAACATAGGCAAGGCTCATCTTTGATCAGCCCCCGAGACATCAAAATCCAAAAACATTCAAAAAACGCAAAAAAAAACCAAAAACATTCAATCTCAAGAAACCCCAAAAACATTTGAAAAATCCAAAAACAGCCTCAAAACATTTCAAAAACATCAAAAACATCCAAATTTTTGAAAAAAAAAATCCATCCGTCTCATTTCGTTTTCACCCGCAATAATCAATCATTCATAATAAACTAATCATCACCTTCATCCTTTGACAACACAAATAGAAACAACCACAACAATTGGCAAAAGCAAACTTCAAATGAAAAATAAAAATTGAAACAACAAACCTTGAAACGAAAAAATCAAACTCTTGATCATTTTCAGACATGTCAATCAACCTTATATCAATAGCCTATCAATCAACTTATCAACCCATCGTCATCCTATACATTGCATGTCCTAGGATATATCGTTCCAACAATGGGCATCATTTTGGAAATCACTTTGGATTCTTATCCTATCAAAACAAATCCCTTTCGCTAGAGGTATGAAGAACATTGGCTTGTTTGCATACTTGATCTCTTCTTTTGATTTATCTAATTGCACTCATTCCAAGGACCTCTCGATGATATCCGAACGAAGGATTTAGAGAGATAGGAATGGGGAAATGATCATTATCCTTTTGTCTGCTGTGCTTGTTGAATGTTCTTGTAAAATAACTTGGCAAATACTTGCTTTGTTAGGTACGTCCTAGCAAGGTTTCCGTATGTCAAGTGTGAATAAGAATACTCCTATTTGTTTGTCAAGTCAAAGTCCATCTCACTAGGTGCAATGCCATCCTGGTTCTTTATACCTTGATGCATCACACCTATGTGTGTTATCAAACATAAGGTAAGCAACCCTTTTAAAATCCCAATCCTTGATAAGCAAAACATCATCTATCATCATCATCATCTCTAATAAAGTCTCATCAGATCATGGAATTGTTGGATCCTCTTGTCATCATCTCATTTCTTCTTTCTTCTCTCCGCACTAACATAACATCACCAACGCATCCATCAGTGCATCCATCCTGCATCCACAAACCATCAACATTTTGCATATCATCTCACATGCATGTTCATCATTATAATATAGATCTGTTAGTCTAAGCATCTCATAAAATCATACATTTGCATAAAACACTCATTAGGAATTATCACATCATCCATCATCACATCATATCATCATTTAAGTTGTTTAAAATAATATAGATTGGTTATTCTAAGCATCTTAAATTAATCTCATTTGCATCATCATCATAACCATCCATTTTGAATCTCTTTATTGCGAGATCGACCCTCAAATTGAATCTTTTAGCTCGATCTCTTGAGGGGGAAATGTACCAGTGTACTTCTTCCCGTTGGGGCATCCAAAAAATCAGAAATTTTTTGAATTTTGATCGCGGCAAGTTTATTCTTTGAACCAACGCAACAAGTACATTGCTTCAAAGAGGGGAAAAATGTAGACATGTGAAATTAGCATTATGCACTTAGTTCACGTTCATCCGCTCATAAAATTAATCAAGTTCATTAAATCCATTCATTAGGAAAATCAAGTTCATTTAATCTCTAAGGATTATCCACTTAAATTGAATAAATTAACTTTATTTAATTTATGCCTATCATTCCCTCTTTGATTAAATAAATCAAGACTTTATTTAATTGAAATCCAAGTCATATTTCTCCCTCTTGATTTAAATAAATCAAAATATTCAAGTCAAAGGGGTCAAAGCATCTTAAACATCATCTAAGCTAATCTAATCCTGATTAACCTAATCTAACCACCCATCACATCCTCTAGCTTTTCCCACTTTCACCAATAAATCATTTTAATTCATTTATAAATTCATCATTTTCCATCAACATGGTATCTTTGAGGAATATTCCCTCAAGTTTGAATTCAAAAACAAGTGGACATGTACACCCAACAAAGCATTTAAGAGGCCTTACATGTCTCTTACATGTCTCTTGCACAAGTCAAACTCAACATTTAAGCTCTCAAATTCAAATTTGAATCTTCCCCTCTTTGGCACATTGGCCAAAACTTGCACATTCCTCAACCTATCATAATGTGACAACTGGCCTCATCTTATTGGTCCAATCTTTATCCCACATTTCTCTCTTATGAGAATTCTTTCAACTTGAGAATATATAAGTAGAGGGTTGATTCTTCATCAAAAGGGTCTCCACAATCTCATGCAAAGTCACTCTCTTCAATTGAGAACTGATTTTGTCCACCTCATATCATCTTCAAAGCAGTTTCATATCAACATATCATGGAGCTTAGCAAAGGACTGGGAAAGGGATTCTTTCCATAGAAGCACCAATCCACTATAAGATAAAGTTTTGATTATGTTTTTATATGCTTACAATTTAGTGGTCTTTGTTCTATTTAGTTTGCATATTTTAGCATAGTTAAGTATTTCATAGGAATCTTAGATTGGATTATTTTGAATGGACTAACAGCTAACTGTGGTCATTGTTTGAAGTGAGGTTGATTTAAGGTTCACACTTACATCATCGATAGATGTTTCACCTTTTACCTTTGGTATCCCTTCTTCAAGTGATGATGAATCTAACACTTGTCCCTCTCCCAAGATATGTGTAACAACCACAACCTTCTAACAAGGAGTTAACGTGAAATTTTAGCCATAAATTAAAAATTACTTATTCCATAAAAATAGAACATAAAATTTTTCTTCAACAGTTGAAATTTACATTTGCATAGCTGATAACATAAGCATATCATAATAATTTCATTTCTTTTTCAAACTACTAAGTATAAAATTATTTTCTTTTCAACATTTTCCGCATAAACAATTTTAAATATATAATATAAACAATTAAGGAACAAGGTCATAGATTCTTATCTAGATAATTTTCTTTCTATCTTTCTATCTCCCAAGACCTTGCATTCCATCTACAAAAGGGAGAGCATCGCCGAAGTGTTTTTCCTCCAACCATAGACTAGCGGTCCCTCACACACCTTCCTAACTAGAAGTGGCCCTAGCCTTCAACAAAGGGAATAGTTAAGAACCCTCTAATAATTTCCATTTGAGCTCAGATGTTGTGCCCTAATTAACTAATACTTTCAAACAACTATGGAGGCGTTCTAACTATGAATGGAAACTCTGATTGTGTTAAGTATCCAAAACATAGTGAACCGACAACTGCAAGGAGAGATTATTGCACTCACTTTGGCCAAAGTTATTTGTAATATATATACAGTCACTCCTTACTTCAAGTGTAGTAATTTGTTCACCCACCCTACTCAACTTGGAGAACCTAATATGACCTTGTAATAAATTTACTATTTGATTATTGGTTAGCATTTTATACAAAGTTTCATCTAAAAAGTGATGTCTTTACTTAAGTCATACTCATAGAAACCTATCAATTTCGAGCATAATATTGCTCCTTGACTATTGTCCATTTCGAGTATAGTACTACCCCTTAACACCAGTCAATCTTGAACAAAGTATTTCCCCTTATTAAGTCATAATTCATCTAGGTTGGTTAAGTCTTCTTGACTTTAGAACTCCCATATTACATCCACATAATAACTTGGGTCTTGGAAACTATCATACGTTCAAGTTCTTACTCACTAAGTTGATAAAAAACTTGATTGGTTATACTTTTTGACCTAGAATACCCTAGTTGCATTCACGTAACTTATTGGGACTTGGAAACTACTACTTATTCAAGGCATTCATATTAACCATGAGAGTATGTGCTCTCTCATTCCATGCAAAAATAGTTGATACTAATGACCCACTATCTTTGACTAGACTATCTTGGTCATAACTGAAAGTACTTACAAAATGTTCAACATATATAAATAATAAATCTTAATCTTGAACTAAATATTCCTTCTTCATACTATAAACTCGGATTTCTAGTCTTTAGTCCCACTACAACATCCTTTCTTAGAATGTGAATACTCAATAACTCACTTGAGTTGTTAGTAATTCCTGACTCTAACCACCCAAGTTACATTCATATAACTATCTGGGTCAAGTGGCTATAGCCACTTGTTTAAATCTTTATCATAACCCTTAAGAGCTACACTCTTGAAATATAATCTTTAATCAAAACTTGACCTATATGGTTTTAATAAGGTATATTGATTCATATACTAATTGCCATAGTGATGGTTAAATATTCAAATAGGAATATAACTTCCTTTAAGTTCTGGCCTTTCATGCTAAACATTGTAGTCTTGTTTATTAAGGTTAAAACCTTTGTAGTCCAACTAGTTCTACAAACATAAGGATTGTATTCATGAATTAATACCCACTAAGGTGGTCAAATAATTGGTTTGATATATCATCCTTGATAATGAATTCACTTGTTACATTCTTGAAACATCTAGGGTCTAGGCTACTACCTTTAATTCAAGCCCTTACAAACTCATAAGGTTTACCATTCACCTATTCTTTGGTTATTTAGATAGGTAATGACGACTCTTATGCCATCATCTTGACATACCTATGGTTATTCAAAAATCATTGACATCATGTCACACATACATAGAAACAACATAGTTTGATCCAACTAGATGATCACTTCCTCTTAAACAAGAATTAAGACTTCCAAATACCGGTCATAAGGTTGGGTTCATAAAACAACACAAAAGATAATGGGGATTTCCAATATGTGACAATATCAAGTTAGTGATAATCTTTCAAACGTGCTCAAACCCCATAAGATCGTACTCAAGTAGTATAATGTACTATGGCTTCTTATTTAGCACTCTTAGAGATATACACATTATAGGTACTTTTAATCCATTCTTTAAACCATATTACTGGTTATAAACTCATATACTTTTAGAATACATTTAGAATGTACATAAACAATATCATATTATACATATTTTCATATTCAACATCATCAAGTTATTAACATTTTACCTCTTATCACCGAACTAAATATATTCGTTCTCAAACATCCATTTGTTTCTCTTTCTTTTCACATTCAAAAAATAATCTTGTCTCAAACTTGGAAACAAGAATAAAATCAGTTTAGAAACGTATAAAACATGTATGTAGTTTCTACTTTTGACTTGTTGCCAATTGCTCCTTGCGAACTCTAGCTTCCAAAACTTTTATCTTCCCTTCTTGCCCAACTTTCTTCTTGCTTTGAAAATGGTTTTTAAACCTCTATTATGCTGCTAAAAGCTAAACTAAACTAATTTTTAGAATTTTATATACTTGAGAGCAATATGACATAATCTCTATAGCTTTTCTATCTTGATAGCCAACCCCAATACAATGCAAATCTCTTTTTTTTATAGACTAAAGACTCAACCTACTTTCTCTCCACTATTGTAAATTAATGACTCGAAAAATGAAAGTACGATAATCTTGATAACTAACTTCTAAATTAATTGACCATAATGCAAAAATAGTTTAAGAAACATTTAACGATCAGATTGAAGAGTTTTTATGCCTTCTTTTCCCACATTGAAATATGCTCAAAACCAACATTAGAAATATGCTCTTTATCGACTCATATAGAGTCTATTTAAATGGAAAACATTTGCCACCAACTAGTTGGAAATTAGCATATGCTGGTAAACTAAAATGCCCCTCATCTAGGCATTGGAAACTTCCTCCAATATCATTTTAGTTTGTTGCAAATAAAAATCCACTTTTTGACTTGTTCAAAGCCAATTCCAATGCCGTAAAGGCTGAATATAATTCACTACATAGTGGTTGTTTGTATTTCATTATTGTTAGCATATAAATATATCTTTTTAAAGGCACATGAGGCTTCCTTTTTTCATGCACATGTTGCTAAATGATAGCAGATTTAAAAGTTTACTATTTGCAGCTATTTAAACCAAGTCTTTTTCCCCTTTCATAGACCGTTATGAACTCTATTTTCATGCAAAGTTTGCAGCCCATGTGAAGGACTATTTCAAGGACTAATTAAGCTTTACTAATAGCCAATTCAAGGCTAACCACTTTGCCATTTATTTTCATTTTTACATGTTACTTATCAGCTATAATGTGGCTGCATATATTGGCCTATTATTTTGGCATTTTAAGCCTCTTGACTTTGTCAAATTTATTAATTCTAATTACCTCTTTGCAATATTTAAATAATTGATATATACGTGCAATATTATTCATATTTAAACGGTTAACCTTATATCCTTAATGCATTCCTGCATACCAAGATATATACACTATCATTTCCAAATATGAATATCATCATGACAATATAAATACTAAATTCAATTTGGAAATGACTATATCAATATGTTAATAGAAAACATCAATAACCCTATAGTATTTTATAAGGAAACTAACTTGACTTTACCTAGGTTTATGTAACTGAAAGACATAACTTAATAACAACTTACTCAATTTAAACAACATCCAAAACCTAACCTATGCACAATCAACAAACTCAGATGGCTTTACTATTTAGCTTTTATCCATAACCTTCTCCTGGGTGATACTCCCCCTTATCCACTTGAGGCACAAAATCCATTCCTATATATCCACTTGGACAACGAAACACAAAGTTAGCCATATCATATATATTGCATCAATTTCTTTGCATATTCAACAATATTTCCATTAAATACATAAAGCCATTGCATCTCATATATTTCATCATAACATTCATCTTTCAAAGATTCATAATTACAAAAATCATCCATTCTTTTAACATAAGGTCAAAATTAAATTGTAGTTCATGAATGGGGTGTAACAATATATCCTACTCGAGAGGATATTTTGGTATAAGAGGATACAATAATACCTTTCTTAACATCACTTTACCTGCTCGTCATTCAATTTATCTTCCTCTTGGCTATTGGAGAAAATAAGTCTTGTACCTAGTTTATTCCTTTACTAGGGACTTAGGAGACTTAATTCACATGTTAAGTTTACTTAGGATATTAGTTGTATCTTTTAGAAGTCTTAGTTGTCTTATCTAGAATTTACACTTTCCTATGTAGTTATGAGTTAGTTGTCTCATGTGATAGGATTAAGACACTTGTCATGATCTTGTCTTATCCTCTCTCTCATCCTTTCCTTTATAAGCAAGGCATCTCTAGCATATTTTGCATTGTAGAGTATTGCATAGATCATTTGTATCATATTGCAATCCTTGTTTGGTGGAATAACATCTTCCATTGTTGCTTCTCTCTATCTCTTGTGGAGGTTATTTCGTGTTGCAGATTGAAGATCTTGGGTTGATCACTTCAACATGGAATCAAAGCTTTGAATCTGGCAAGCCCTTTCCATTTTTTTGTTAGAGTTTCCATCAATTTCTATTGTGATTTGAGTTTCTTGTATCCTATATTGCATGTATGTATCTTGGTGAGATATGGTGATTGTAGCACTTTTGGCTATAGTGGAAGTATTTTAGGCTATCCCATTGCATCCAGGAGGCTCGAGAAAGTCAGATTCGGCTTTTGTTTCACTAAATTTTGTCACCATTTGCAATTTTGGCAAATAAGGGTTTGGAGCTCAGATCTGGTGAACAAATTTTTAGAGGAGCAGTTTTCGAAAAAAATAAGCCATCCATTGTGTCCGGGTGGTTGTTTGCAAGAATTTTGACATATAATTTGCCTATATTTGGAAAAAGTTGTTTTTGGGGCAAAACAAAATTTCGCTGAGGAGCCGTACGGTCCCCAGCCTACGCAAGTATGATGTCATCATTAAAAAAATTTAAAATTTCTGCTAATAAATTTTTATTTGATGGATTTCTGATTTTTATTAAAAAATTTCAAAAAAAATATTAATTTTTTTTATAAAGCGCTTTAAGCGCGAGGCCCACTAGTCTCCAGACTGGGTTTTTGACCACGACTTTTATTTTAAAATGCGGCCTTTTCTTAGACTGCAAGTCTTCACTCGCCAGGAGGGCGAAGAATCAACTAGGCCGCCAATGGCTAGAGAACTTCCAAGTGGGTAGTTAAGCCCCCCAACCACTGGCATTAACATTAACCGCCAGGCAGTAGCCACCTTAAACTACCAGCAAAGCAAATTGCCTCATGTGATCAGAATTGTAGGTAATCGCTAGCATTTTTCCAACCGCTGAAATTTTCTTGCAGTCATCTAGCATTGGGTCATATTGGTGACCGACTGCTAGCTCTTGGGGGCCGAAGTTTTGCGCTTGATTAGTAGTATTTTTGCACCTGGTTAGTGTTGAAAGTCCTCCAAGCAGGTCATTTTTTCATTTTTGCATAACTTGTCGCCACGGTGTTGGATTTTCGTAAACGGGATATCATCAGAAAGCTGGTTCGATGAACTTCGCAGTGGTGTAGGTGATTTTTTCAGATTTTGACAAATTTTTGCCATTTTTTAGCTTGAAGGTACGAGTGCATTTATTTATTGTAATTGGCATGAATTTTGCATGTACAAAGTAGAAATTTGGAATTTTTTTTTTTGAAATTGCTCAGAAAATTGCAAGGAATCTATTTGTAACCTCTATTTTCAATTTTGGCAAGCTCTTTTTTCTGAAAATTGTAAAAATCATTGTGTTATAAACGGTTTATTTAGCTTGTCACTTGTAAAAATTGCAAAATTTCTTCATTGTAATTTGTTGTGGGGGTTACAAATTGAGTTTTAATACATTATGGGGGGTGAAAGAAACAATTTAAGTGCCAATTTGTCTTCTTTTATTTGGTGTTCATGGCGGATCTAAGGAAAATTGAACCACTCACTCCACACAATTATCATACATGGAAGCTAAAATGACTTAGTTGTTACAATCTAAGGGTCTATGGCCAATGTTAGATGCAAAACAACTTGAATTCATAAGGGATTATGAAAATTTTGTCCATAGATGTAAAATGGATGAAGCAAAAGGGCTCATTGGCTTACATGTATCTGCTAACTTGTTTCGTATTTTGGAGTGTAAAACATCTAAGAATGTTTGGGATAAACTTGAAGAATTGTATGGTAAAACAAATCATTTCAAATCCTTGCACCTTCAAGCAGATCTACAATCACTCTCTCTAGATGTATTTCCTTCAATTCATGATTTCCTTGCACAATTCAAGATGATTTTGTCACAATTGAAAGGATGTGGACATGATATATCTAGTGATGAATGTATCTTCTTGATTATGTCTAAGTTAATGGGCCCTTATCAAGTGTTTTATTCTACTTTCTATTCAACTATGGATGCCATGGGGAAAGATTATAAAATTCCCTCTTTTGAGTTGTTTTGTGAGTGTCTTACTAGGGAAGAGGCCAAGTTGATTCAGTTGGATGCCCTACCTAGTTCTAAGAATCATGCTCTAATGGCTCAATCATCCAAGGGTAAAGGAAAGAATAAGAAGAAGCCCTAAGTAGAATCATCTTCAGGTAGTGAGAATCCCTCCAAACCAAAGTCAAATAACAATCAGAAGTCCACTCCATCTCCTTCTTTTTCTACCTCTGGAGATTCTTCTTCCAAGTTCAAGAAAAAGAAAGGAGATCCTTGTTCATTTTGTGGAAAAACTGGGCATGATGCAACTCGTTGTTTTAAGAGATTGGAAACCTTGGAGGAAGCTATGAAGAAGCACAAAATTTCAGTGGCTAAGCCTTCTTCCATGGGAAAAGGACAAGCTCTTTCAACACGAGTCATTCATTCATCTTCAGATAGTTGGATTCTTGATTCATGTGCTTCACATCACATGACCAATTCACGTGATCTTCTTGATTCCATTGTTCATACTTCCACTTCTTAGATTGTAGTTGGGAACTCTTCACAGATTCTAGTTTTGGGAACAAGATCTGTTCAGATGCTAGATGGGTGCATTGAGGATGTTCTTCTTGTTCCTCATATTTCATCGAATCTACTTTCCATATATCAAATTTTTCATTCTGGATATGGGAAGTTAGTTGAGTTTACTCCACAAAATGTGACTATTAGATAGTTGCAGGATCCTGAGAAGGTTGTTGCTAAGGGATAGTTGATCATGAGAACCATTTGTACCATTTGATGGATTTGAGTCTTCATCGGATTCATGTTTTGTTGCTCACGCTAATGCAATGAGCAAGCTTTGGCATGAAAGATTTGGGCACTTGAACTATAGATATCTTCAGCAGATGCAAGCACATAACTTAGTGGTTGGTCTTCCAAAGATCTCTTGCACAAATGGTGTTTATCAAGGTTGTGTTCTTGGCAAGCAACATCAAGATCCTTTTCCTAAGGGTCCAACTACACATGCAACCACACCCCTTGAGTTGGTCCATAGTGATCTCATGTCATTTCCAACTCCTTCCTTTTTAGGGGCTAAGTATGTGCTCACATTCATTGATGATTTTTCCTGGCAGACATGGGTCTATTTTCTGAAGCTCAAGAGTGAAGTTCTCACCAACTTCAAGACCTTCAAATTTTTTTTGGAGAAGCACTCAGGTTTTTCTCTTCGACAGATACACACAGATAATGGGGGGGAGTATGTCAATCAAGCATTTCAAGATTTTTGTAGTGAACATGGTATTCTTCACCAACACATAGTTCCTTACACTCCTTAATAGAATGGTGTGGAAGAGAAAAAGAAAAAGACTCTCAGGGAAATTTCCAATTGTATGATTCAGTCTAGGTCCATGGCTCCAACATTTTGGGCCGAAGCTATCAATTGTGCCAACTATATTCAGAACTGTATGCCCCACAAGGTAGTGTGGAATATGACCCCTGACGAGGCTTGGTCTCATCACAAGCCTAATGTATCCTTCTTTATAGTATTTGGTAGTGAGGCTTGTGCATTCATTCTGAATGGTCAGCGTAAATCAATGGAGAAGAAGAGTCAGCGATACATATTTGTTAGCTATTGTGAGGATGTGAAGGCATGCAGACTGTTTGATCCTGACACACTAGAGGTTCATTTCTGATGTGATGTTCAGTTTACTGAGACCTTCACCCACTCAGATCCTCCTTTGACTTCTTCTTCATCACAACCTGCTCAATCTTCTTTAGTTGATGATGTTTTGGGTGCTGCCACAATACTGTGTCTCACTTTTGGGATGTGCTGATTTTTTCCTGAAATCACTATTTTTAGAAAAAATAATGATTTAAGTCTTGAGAGGCTCCATGTAAATGGTTTTAATTGAAGAGGGATAGATAATACCCCCTTAGATCAAACCCCCTTGAATAGAAACCCTATAGTATTAAATCATACCCACAATGGAGTCTCCTTCACAACTATCATAATGTTGGCAAAAAACCACTTTTTCTTTACCTTTTGAGGGATTAAATAACATCATTTAAAAATTATATTTTTCAAAATTGTAGCCCTTCAAACTAGCTTTCCAACAAGTATAGGTTTGATATATTTTCATTTTATCATGTATTTAATTTTTAATTTTTACTAAACATAGGTTTTTCTCTAAACATCAAGCTCTTTGTTGTGTAGAGGTGGAAAAATAGTAAACCATTGTAAAAAAATTTCAAAAAATACCCATTCCCTAGATATTGATTTCCTTGTTTCAGCCAAAAAAGAAAAATTGGATTTTGATATATACACAAAAGTTAGGTTGTGCAACACACACGCATGTCCAAATTATAGTTACAGTGACTTTAAAAATTAATTTAAAAAAAAATTGCAACAAAAAATTATGAAAAAATATCCTTTCCCTAGATATTGATGTTGAGAATCTATATTCCAAAAATTAGAATTTAATCCTTTATAGAAAAAAATTTATGTTGTATGACACAAACGTTACTTTTGAAAATGTTATTTTCTATCTAAAACCAGTCATTAAAGTAGATGTTGAAGGATTCATGATTTATTTAAGAAAAATTGAAAAAAAAAAAATTTAGAATCTACACACAAATTGTCACAAATAACTAGTTCACATCATCTTCAAATTATTTATGGTTTAGTTGCTATAGGTCTCAAAAGATGAAGATTTAGCTCAAAATATTGATGTACATGTCCATCTTGGGTAAAAAGTGAGACACAATATTGTGGTTTCACCCTTTTTCTACTTGAGGAAGATCTTGATGATGGTCTTGATGCACCTCTTCCTCAGTCAGCCACTAGGCCACGATGGTCTAGAGTTACTCTTGAGGAGGTTGGTCCTCTTGTTTGTGATCCCATAGACACTTGCCGCACTCGTTCTCAAACTTCAGGAATAAGTCTTTTGAGTCATGCAGTTTCAGATGATCCTCAATAGTTTTCAGATGCTTCAGGTATTCTAGAGTGGGATAGTGCTATGGCTGATGAGTACTCTTCTTTGATGAAGAATCATACTTGGGATCTTGTGCCTCTTCCTAAGGGAAGAAAGTTGGTTCAGTGCAAGTGGGTGTATTGTACAAAGTATGCAGCAGATGGTTCCATTGATAAGTACAAGGCTCGTCTTGTTGCAAAGGGGTTCTCTCAGGTTGAAGGAATTGACTATTATGAGACCTTTGCTCCTATTGCCAAGATGGATTCTATTCACCTTTTCCTTGCTATAGCTGCATCTCAGGGATGGTCAGTGTATTAGATGGATGTGAAGAGTGATTTCTTGCATGGGGATCTTCATGAGGAGATCTACATGGAGCAACCACTACATTTTGTTCAAGACCCTTCACTCATTTGTAGGCTTCAACGTTCATTGTATGGTCTCAAACAAGCCCCTTGGGCTTGGTATGAGAAGATGGATAGTTTCTTGCTTGCTTTTGGCTACTCTCACTTCCATTCTGATCCCCCAGTTTATACTCAGAGACATGGAGAGATCTACTCATACTTGTACTCTATGTGGATGATTTGATTCTCACAGAGAGTTCTACTTCCATGATTTAGAGTACATAGAAAGCATTGATGGAGCGATTTGATATGAGTGACCTTGGTCTTTTGTACTACTTTTGAGGGCATCTTCATTTTCCAACTGAAGTATGCTCTTGATTTTCTTTAGAGGTTTGGCATGGCTTATTGCAAGCCTGCCCCTACTCCATTCTAGTCAGGTGTTGTACCGCCTACCAGTTGCACTACTCCTACAGTTGATCCTACCTTGTACCGACAGTTGGTTGGAAGTCTTTTGTACTTGACACATAGTCATCCTGATATTTCCTTTGTGGTTGGAATTGTCTCTCGCTTCTCATAGGAGCCTCATGAGAGTCATTGGAAGGCTACCAAAAATATCTTGAAATACATTCAGGGCACTACTCATTTCGACATTCATTACACATCAGGTGCATCTTAGATAGTGGGCTTCATTGACTCAAATTGGGTTGGTGATGTCAATGATTATAAGTGTACTGGATGTCTTTTTCCTTGGTTCTAGTCCAGTTGCATGGTCATGCAAGAAGCAGACTGCTATTGCATTATCATTGACAGAGGCTGAGTATCGAGGTGCACTTTTGGCTAGTAAGGATGTTTTGTGGCTTTGTTAGTTGATGATTGAGTTCAGATTCCCTTCCACTCATCCCACTACTCTTTGGTGTGACAATCAAAGTGCCATTCATATCTCTTGCAACCCAGTGGAGCATCAACGTACTAAGCATATTGAGATCCACATGCACCTCATTAGGCAACTCATCTAGATGGTGTTATCAGCTTGGAGTATTTTCCTACAAATGAACAGGTTACAGACATCTTCACTAAACCTTTGGCATCACCTCGTTATCTTTAGTTGCGATCGATGCTTGGGGTGAAGGAAGTTGTCCTTGGGGGGTCTTGAGGAGTCCTTTAGTTTTCTTTGTAGCTTTTTCTCTCTTTTGGAGAGGAGTTTTCTCCCACAACATTTTTCTCCTTTTCTCTGCTTGTGAGAGTTTTTTTTTTGGTACATGGGTACCTCATCAGGTCTTGTTGTCAGGACCCATCTTTTTGCATTCTTGCATTAGTTTGTTCCTCCCTAAGTTGCACTTAAGGGGGGGTGTTGGAGTGAATAAGTCTTGTACCTAGTTTATTCCTTTACTAGGGACTTAGGGGACTTAATTCACATGTTAAGTTTACTTAGGATATTATTTATATCTTCTAGAAGTCTTAGTTGTCTTATCTAGAATTTACAGGGTGCTGACAAGAAGTTGATTCCACTTCTTGGCCAAAAACTGGATTTTTTTTCCTTGATTTTTAGAATTTAACACATTTGACCTTAAAATTTGAAGCACTTAGAGATGGAATCTTCAAAAAAGTCACTAATCATAAAATGTAGTACTCAAAGTCTAGTTTCAAAATATGTAATTTATTTCAATACCTAGATGGTACAAATTGAGTTTCAATAGGCGTTTCTAAAAACCACTATTTAAAAGTCACTTTTTTTTACCATACCATGCACGTGTACGACATCCATATTTCGACCTAAATTATTGTATTTTTCTAAATCCTTTTGGGAAAAGATTTGTGACTCACTGAAGCACATTTTCGATATATTTTTTTAATTTTTATTGAATATATTTTTTTTGTTAAATTTTTAGTAGCCATATTTGTCATTTTGAAAAATCGTTGTGTTCGACATGCATAAGATGACCTAAACTTATCATTTTTTAATTATTTTTTTAATTGAAAAGAATTGTCTGAAGTACGTTCTCATGCAATCCATTCGTCAAAATGTTATGTTGATAACAAATTAAAATAGTAAAAACCCCTGACATTTAAAGTTTATGGACTAGTTTCATCAGAAATTAATTGAAAAATAGAAAAAATAATCCAATTGTAAAAAAAAATACATATTTGGAATCTACACTGTCTCATCTAAAATGGTTTTTAATTTTGTCAAAAGATTCTGCAAAAAAGTCGTTAGCCATATGTCCAAACTTGATATTTTTCTCTGACATTGTTAGGACCTTGAACTTGCAGGTCAAACCAGGTTGAAGGCCTAGGTTTAGATTCCCAATGCTTTTCCCGAACCAAAATACAAGCCAGAAACCCGATCACAAAGAAAATCCAATTTCAAATTTTTAGAAACGGGATCGGCGGGATCCCGTTTTGTAAATCGGGATCCCATTTCTTAATATTAAATGCGGTGACCATTGACAAGGAAACAAGATCCCGCTTTATAAATGGGATCTCGTTCCTTTGTCAACAGTCCCCACATTTAATATTGGGGAACAGGATCCCGATTATAAAACGAGATCCCATTTTTAATAAACGCGATCCCATTCTATAAACGAGATCCCATTTGTTTTTAACCGTTTTATTTAAATTTACTGTGAAGTTTGCAACTTCACATGTATAGCTGAGAGTAGTAAAATTGGGCTATTTTTCATCAACTATTGTCTTTAGAGGTGGTGAACTGCATTTTTTATTGATTTTTTCAAAGGAGGAATCATGTAAACCGTTTTTGAAGTGGAATTGTGTTAGTTTTTTACTTGTTTGGAGGAACAAAAGGTCTTCAACTTGCAATATGGATTGAATTTTTCAAAGGATGCATGAAGAAAATAATTTTTAAAGTGGAATTGTGCTAGTTTTCTACTTGTTTTGAGGAACACAAGAGGAAGAATTTTGTCCTTATAGGTCTTCAACTTCCAATTTAGATTGATTTTTTTGAAGAATTTCACTATTGACATTCATTTGTGCTTGATAATTTTATAATCATGGGTTCAAAAGCTCATAATAAGAGGAGGAAGACATTGAATCCTCAAGAAGTTGAAGCAAATAGAGAGAAGGAGAAACAAAGACAAAGAGAAAGAATAATGAAAATTAAATCAATGAATGATGGTGGCGCATCCAATTCCACAACTATTGAAGATGAAAACATTGAGAAGACCATGGTTGTAGATGAAGCTAATTTGCAAGAAGTCAATTTGGAGAAGAATATGGTTATACAAGCAAGTCCTACTATTTCTTCAAATCCCTCTTTCAATGGTATGGATAATGTTTCAATATGCACAAATCCAGGTACGTCTTCAAATCCACATGTTAGTGAAATGGTAAATTTGTATGTAGAAGTTTTACAAGATGTTGGACTTAATGATGTTGACATTGATAATATTTGGAGAGATGAAACTTTTACAAAATTTGTTGAAAATGAAAAATATTTTGTTGAAAATGAAAATGAGAATGATCCTTTTGTTGAAAATGAAAAAAAAACTGTTTTGTTGATGAAAATGAAAATGAAAACCGTTTTGTTGATGAAAATGAAGATGAAAATGTAAATTGTTTTGAAGTTGAAAATGAAAATGAGAATAAAAATGAAGATGAAAATCTAGAATGTGATGTTGAATTTAATGAAAATACTTGTTTAAAAATTGAAAGTGGTGTTTTCGATAATCTTTGAGGTCAAATTTCTTGGAGGAAAATAAGAACACATGTGAATAGAATATACAACAAATTATTTTATCGTAAAAAAATTGTATTTCAATGTCAACTAATGATGCAATTGATGAGAATGCAAAAAATGAGGAAAATAATGAAAAGTTTAGGCTTTTTTGTTAAACCAAAAAGAAAAGATCAATCATTAAAACATGTTATGTCTAGTGTTGCTAGTGCCATTCAATCTATTGAGAAAAATAGTTGATCTAAAGATAAAAATGCAGCAAGAAGAGCTATAACAATTGCTATAGTAAGCAATATTAGTGAAGTTTTAAAAATACATCCTAAAACATTGCGAAAAGTGGCAAAAAGAAGAGAAAGTATAGAAAATGATCCTATCAACCAATGTTGGAGTTTCAGTGGTTGAATTCCGAGGTCTGATATGAAATTGAATGTTGAAATTAAATCTTTGATTAAAAAATATTGGCATGATAATACTAGGGTTTCATCTAATGCTAGAGATGTTTTAAAGTTAAGGCTGGGGTCCAAAGTTCGCGATCCTCACCCAAAACACCTATTAGATACAACAAAAACTGAATTTTATAGAAAATTTTGTGGTGATTTAGTGTTACCTGGTAATATTAAAATAAGTCAAAGGTCTTTTGAAAAATGTAAACCCTGGTATGTAAAAATTAATAAGCAATGAATATCTTGTTGTTGTAAAACGCATGTTCAATTTTGTTATTTTTATGATGTTTTTCGATATATACATTGTACCTTGCATACTAACATGATTATATAGGAATGTGGTATTAATATTCCACCTGAAGCAATAAGGGAGTTTATTTCAGGTTTGTTTTGTGAAAGATCTAATGGTAAATTGTTTTATTTAAGTTCTTATATTTCTGGACAATACATTGACTGTGGAAATCTTTCATTCTTAAGAATTTGTATGCATGAAAGTGTTGGTAATGATTTTGGACAACAATTAGTAGATGTTAAAAGATTTAAGAATGTTCACTATTCTTTAAAAGATGGAAAAATAGGAAAGCATTGTGATTTAGTTAGAGAAAAAGTTAGTGTGCATGCATTCATGAGTGAATTTAAGAATAAGACTGTACCAAAATATGTCATGCACTCTCAACATGCTCAATAGCTTGATGGCCAATTGCGCGCATGTAGAAACACATTTCCAAATGGTACTACACTTTCAATGGTTGATTTTGCTGAAAATTATACTCTAGCTTCGTAAGAGGAAATTCAATCATAGTATTATAATTCAATGCAAGTAGCTGTGTTTGTCCTATAGACATGCAGATGATAGCACTAAGGATGATAGAATTTTTTTGAGGGAGTACCATTTTTATTTGAGTGACAACTGGTTACACTCATAAGAGTTTGATCAATACTATTTTAGTATATTTTATAGAAATATAAGAGAAAGAGGAATCTAGATGAAATAACACCTCATATGGTCAGATAATTACACGGGGCAGTTCAAGAATGCTCGAATGTTCTATTGGTTAAGTAAGGTTCACAAGGAACTTAATGCCCAACATATATGGAGTTTTTTTGAAGCTGGCATGGTAAAGGAGAACATAAAGGAGTTGGTGCGCGTGTCAAAAGAATTCTTGCTAGAGAACATATAAAATTCGAGGATGCAGTAACATTTAAAGATGCACGGGAGATTGTGGATTGGTGTAATATAAGATTATCTGCACCTAGTTCGAGTGAGTACTCTATAGTTCATCGATTCTTTTGGTTGGTTGAAGAAGAGAAAATTGTACCTAGAGTTGATTGTGAGACAATCAATGGATCTACTAAATGGAATTCATTTAGGAGTTTGACAACAAGCACATGGACTATTTGGACAAGGGAGCTTGCATGTTTTTTTCCAATTTTGTATCTCAGGAGATTGGGAAGCATGTGAAAATACAAAATGGTTTGAACAGTGGGAGCAAAGATCGTTGATACCTGCACAAGCACATGATCAATATGAAAGAACTATTGAAGAAAATGATCAAGTGTTTGCATCTGAAGACTATGACGGTGTTTTCGACCTTGTACAAGAAGGTAATTTAGTTCAATTTATTTCATTTTATTTCACTTTATTAAGTTATTTTGTAATACTAAATTATTTATATGGATATGCGCTTGAGTTATTAAATCAAATTTTGTTTGCAAGACATGTGTATGTTGTTGTTGCACCTAAGGGGAATGAAGACCAAACAAAATATTGGTTGGCTTGTTGTGTGGAGACTAAACATAAGTTAATATCACCTTGAGAAGATGATGATGGCTATTGTTATCCAACGGTATTGTGATCCCCTTAAGACATCCCCTTAAGAAAATTTTGATAACAAATTTTTGATCCCCTTAAGCAATTTTTTAGAACAAGTCTTTGATCCCCTTAAGAAAATTTTGAGAACTTATTTGATGATGGTTTTCATGTTTTCCAATAGGATTAGTGGTGGTTGTTGGTGCTTGGCTACGAAAATTCCTGACAAGGAAGAATGGTCTACCTACATTCGAAGATTATGAAACACATAAAAAGATTATACATTATTCACATTTGGTGGTGGAAACAAATATAAAACTAGATCGGTGTCGTGGAAGACCTGCAAATAAAGTGCTATGGACAATTTCTATGGAAGAGCATGAGACAATCATAGATGCATTGCAAAAAAAGAGGATGTTGATAGTACAATGGAATAAGTAAATACAAGTAAATATAGTTTTAGTTTTATATTGTCCTTTTAAATAGATTAAATACATGTTTCGATATTGGTCAAGTGTGTTATTAGTTGAAATTGATTTAAATTGTCCTTTTATAGATCCTTAAGCCATAATCACAAAAAGGATCTAGTTCATTTAGATTCAACCTAGACAACATGGAATACTTGGTAAAAATAGGTAATTATTAGTTAAATTATATTTAAATACATGTTTCGATTACATATTGATATTGCTTGTACATTAATAGTTAAAATTGATTTATTATCCTTTTTTGTATCCTTAAGCCATCATTGCATTGATCTCATACTTTGAAACAAAAAGGAGAGGATGTCTGGATTCAACCTACACACATGTGTGGAATACTTTTAAATGCAGGTACTTGAGTTGTGTACATATAGAAAGTTTTATATAAATTAAAATATGTATGTTTTGATGATTTCATTGATATTGCTTGTACCTTTTTGATATCAGGTGGTGTGAAGACCTACCACATTTTGGGCACAGTTTGAGATGTTCTTGAGATGGCATATCCAAATTTTGTAAACATTGTTTTGAGATGACATATATGTACATACATACTTACAAAATTAAACATTTTGTACAAATTACAAATACATGTAGATACACAATTATGTACTCTATGTACTTCTGTGTATCGAAATAGATATTCTATATATTTTGTTTGTTAAATGTGCATGTTTTCCTACTTTGAAACTTTATATTTGATTGTATAATCACTAAATATCATGCATAAATTATTGTTAAATCAATTATATCCTTAAGACGTTGTATTATGACCCCTTAAGACATCCCCTTAAGACGTGGAGGTGGATTCACATATCCTAAATATTATAACCCCTTAAGACATCCCCTTAAGACATTGTATTATGACCCCTTAAGACATCCCCTTAATAACCCTTAAGACATCCCCTTAAGACGTCGTATTATGACCGCTTAAGGTATCCCCTTAAGACGTCGTATTAGGACCCCTTAAGACATCCCCTTAAGACGTGTCGTATTAGCACATATCCTCAATATTATACTTAATTGTATCTGTGTTATCCTTGAGTTTTACCTATTCTAAATGTGCAAAAAAAACTAAAATGCAATGGAAAAACACAAAGAAACACCTCAAGATTAGCCTAAGGAATTCTTAATACAAAGAGATAAAATGAAAAGGGATTACAAATTATTATACCTTCTCTTTGTAGTTGAAACTCCTTGGTTGGCCCTTGATTTGGATTGCTTTGTATGCTCCTTAGATGGCTATTGATGTAGCTAAATGAAAGATTAACTAGATGGTGGGATACAAATGCAAATGGCTAAAATGGATGACTAGATGAGAGAAAAACGCTTGTAAAATGAGTGCACAAAATGGCAGCATAAGGTTGCTCAAATGACTTAAGTCCTTTTAAATGCCTTAGAGGGGGGGTATTTATAGAGAAATTTGAATTCTCAAGAGAATTCAATGGTTGAGATTGAGCCACCAAGGCCAAGATGAAGGGATATGGTGAGTTGAGGACTCACAAGCCCTCACATCTTGACATGTGGAATGTGAGATGACTAAGGATAAGATGATGTGGAAGTGAGGTGGAAGGGAGGTACATGATGTGTAAGAAGGACATGTACCTTGTAAGTACATTGGGGGATGAGAAGAATCTTGGGTGATTAAATGTGTATTAAAAATTTACATGCTTGGAAGAATCCCATGGACAAGACAAGGTTCCAAAAAGGGCAGCACTTGTCCACATGTGACTTGATGTGACAAGTCAAATGTTCTAGAAGTTGCATAGGGATAAGGTAAGCCTTGAAAGGATAAAATGTGAATTAAAAATTCACATGGGAAAGAGGGTCAATGCTAAGAAAGGAAAATGAAAAGGTTGACTAAAAAGGTATGCTAAATGTGGCTCATGACTTTGATTAAGATTGTGCAAACACTTGATTAAGAAAATTAATAAAAGATTAGAGGCAAGTGGAAAATGTAGGAGGATGTGACATTAATCCTTGATTAAGAGGATGCACATCCTAATCATGAATTAATTAAATTAATCTAGATTAGAAAGGGATTATGGAGGATGTGACAAGGAGAGAGAAAAATAAAGAATTTTAAATTCATTTTATTCAAAAAGGTTAAATGACTAAATTAAATAAATTGTTGTATTTATTTAATTCAAAGAGGGAAAAGATGTAAGGTAAAACATTTAATTGTTAAATTAAATACTTAAAAGACCTTAGGCAGGAAGTGTAATATTAATTAAATAAATTAATATTGATGGAATGGATGAATAAAGAGGCGAATTTTGATCGTACGGGAGCGATCAAATTTAGATGTCTACATTTTGCTCCTCTTCGAAATATTGTTAGAATAACAGTGTTTCAAAGAAAAATAAAATGGAGATGATGAAGGAAGTGATAGAACTCGATGCAATGACATCAAAGAGGTTGAACGAGCTGTCCAAACAAAGGGAAGTGAAAGGGGATGCCCCAGTCTCGTGGGAGAAGGCTCATGATGAAGGAATGGAGAGAAATGATAGGGTATGCCCCCTCGAGGAGGCGGATGGGGAAGGAAAAGGTGTCTCGGGTGACTTCTCGAAAGTATGACATGGTATATGTCATTGGAAAAAGCACAAAAACTGAGAAGATTGGTGTTCAAATGGACTCAATCGGACACACGGTTTGCAAATGGTGACCCCGAGAAGTTAGGGAAGTTGGGGCATATCCGCTCCGATGTGAGTTGGGGCAAATCCGCCCTAGCGCGGGTTGGGGCGTATCCGCCTCGGCGAGGGTTGGGGCATATCCACCCCGGCCCGGGGTGACTTCTTGAAAGTATGACATGGTATATGCCATTGGAAAGAGCACGAAAAACTGAGAAGATTGGCGTTCGAATGGAGTCGATCGGACACAGTTTACAAATGGTGACCCCAAGAAGTTAGGGAAGCTAGGGTGTATCCACCCTGGCCTGGGGAAACTTCTCAAAAGTATGACATGGTATATGTCATTGGAAAGAGCACGAAAAATAGAGAAGATTGGCATTTGAATTGAGTCGATCAGACGCACAATTTTCAAATGGTGGCCTCGGGAAGTTAGGGAAGCTGGGGCAAAATGGGGAGGGGGGAGGAAAAAGAAAATAAGAGAGAAGAAAAAGAGATGTGAAGTATTTGCACAACCAAAATCATAGGGTGAATGCAATGCAATGGTAATGACCATGAAATGCAATCCTAATATGATTTGCCATATTCAGAGCATTGAGTTTTGATATAGCATAAGACACGATACACCAAGGTATGATGGACCATGGCAGATTGGTGTTTAATGCATAAAAAAAACACAATATACAAGAAGGCTATCCCAACACCCCAAAGTGACAGACTTTGGTCGGGCCAGGCATTGGGATAACCGCAAGCACAATGGGATGTCCCAACATAACACAAGATCACATGGGTCTTGGTGGATACTACGTGGGACAACCCAACATACAACAACAGTAAAAGATCAAGATACACCCCTATGTTGACTAGTCAAAGCACACCGTGATATGATGGATCAAAGCAACCATGACAAGTGATGATAGGGAGCTCAAAGGATAAACAAAATCCAAAAGCATCAAAAGAGCACAATTAAGTTTCAAACGTCCTTTACCATAGGATCAAGGGGATGGATGGGGTTGATGAGGTCTGTTAGGAAGGATGCATCATGTTGAGACTGATGATGGATACTAAACTGAAAGATTGATATGACGCAGGATATTCGAAACTGATTGGATCTGATGATACAAGTGGATTCTATTTGTTAAGAACTAGCTAGATAAGGGCATAGCTTGACGACACGACACAAGAGACATGACACAAGACTAACACACTCTAAAGACTTAGGGGCTCGGGGGTCAATCAAAGATTAGCCTTGCCTACGTGAGAGCGCAGAGCCCTCGTAGTTCGATAAAAGACTGATGACTGACCATGGATAAAATTGGGAAGAGGACGATGGAGACCTTGATAGAGGACCAAGATAGGACGAAAAAAAGTAGAATGACCGATGATAGATGATAAAGGAGCCTTGGGGTGGATCAAGTGATCGACCTTGCCTACGTGAAAATGCAGGGGCAATGTAGTTCAACAAAATACCAAAGATAAACGATGGATAAAGGATGGAAAGATGATCACTGATAAGGGGATAAAATGATGGGACTGATACGATGAGACATGATAGACCTGTTCGATTGGATAGGATGATGGTGATCACATGAAGCTTAGGAATGGGATAGTGGTCCAAATCATCAAAATGAATTGGGGGGATGATATGATAGAGAGATGAATGATGAGAAACGATAGGAGATTGAAAGGATGTGTAAAAGAAGCAGAAGTGATGGCGAGGAGATAAATGGAATTGGGTTGCATGGAGGGAGGCGTATAGCCAGATACCAATGACAAGGGATTGTGAGATGGGATGAGGATAAAGATGAAAGAATGGATAGAGAGATAGGGATGGGGGATGGAAGGGATTGTTATAATGGATGGATAGGGGATAAGGATAGGTAGGAAGATAAGGATGGGGAGATGGAAGGGATGATATGATGGATGGATGGATAGGGGGATAAGGATAGGTAGGAAGATAAGGATAGGGAGATAGAAGGGATTGATAAGATTGAGGAATGATGTCTCCAAGGACTTATGTCACAAAGGAAGTAGATGCCCCCACTCTAAGTATGTCATGTGTGATGAGGTGTGGGGGATGGAAGGTAGAAGGATAGTCTAATAAAGGAGTGAGATGGATATGGATAGGATGCATGGATAAGGAAGGAAGATGAAGGTCAATGGATGCAAATAAGGATTAGGATAGTGTGCAGATAAGAGGAATGTATGCCAAGAGGTGTCCAACACATGTTTATATGTTTTCCCCTATTGATATAAAGATAACAAGGAGGATGGAGGGATTGGGATAAGTGAGATATGATGGTAGGATGTGGAAGATAGGTAGGATGGAGGAAAATTATGAAGGGGATGTATAGCAGGAAGCTATGTGGGTAGTAGGAAGCAAAGTGGAGGGAGGGGGCGCATATCAGGAAGCTGCCCCCAAGTGTGGAAAAGGATGGATGGGGATTTACGCATGACGTCTGTTTTCCAGGTTTTCATCATGGTACTTATCCAAGGAACTTGTTTGCCAAGTTTTCACCATTAGATGAATTATTTCTCTTTAGTCTTTTATTTTTTTGTTTTGAATTTTTTGATTTTGTGACTTTTTTGGAATTTTGTGACTTTTTTGGATTTTATGCAAAAGGAGATGGATAAGGATAGGGAGGTAGATAAGTGGATTTAGAAGACATGCGATAAGGAGATGGATGAAGGATTTAAGCATCAAATTCCATACAAGGTGTTAAGAGCCCATGTTTGAAGTGACCGTTGGATGTTGGTACAATCTTATTAGGATAAATGGATTATGCAAGAGGATGAATTAGAGGGATTTGATGGGGAAGATATGTGGGATAATGGATGGGATGCTGGGAAGGGTATGGATAGAATGATGGGGTAGGTGTGGGATGGGGTGGTGAGTTCAGGACCAACATTGGCACATGTGGTGGTGTATGTGAAAGGATAAGAGGATTAATGGATGGGGAATGTGGGGATAATGGAGGAGATGGGATAGTGAATTTTGGGGCATAAGGACCCAAAACAGATTTGGGAGATGAAAGGAGCATATGATTAGCTTTTGGATTAGCAAATTTGGATGTTACAAAATTTTCATTTGAAGGTATTGAATCTTTTTTATTTGGGATCCACATGGTTTTGATCTTTTCTTTGGTGGGCCTTTGTGGCCAATGGGTATGATTCTGCTTTTGGATTTTATTTTTCTTTTATTCAACATGTATTTTAGAGGGGACATGAGGAGCTTTTGATTCATGTGGATGTTTAGATTTATGCATTTTTACTTTAACATTTAAAGTGCTTTTAATAGCAATGAGATGGGTGTGAGGAGATGGATGATGTGAAGTGATGGAGGTAGGATTATGGGAATTATGTGTAGAGGGAGGATATGCGGGTACGTTCCTTTGTTGATCCTGATTAGGGGACATGAGAGTGGGATTTTTATGATGGGAGACATGGATAGGTGGTGGATGGATGAAAGGATGAATAGGATGAGATGGAGGAGGTGATTTTGGGATATAAGGGCTCAAAATAGATGTAGTGGGTGGAGAGACATAAGAACCCAAGATGGATGGAGTAGATAAAGGATGGGAGATGGTGGATGGAGGGATGTGAGGACCCAAAATGGATGGAGTAGATGATGGAGGAATATGGACAGTTGTTTTGAGGTGATACGATGGAGGAGGAATGGAAACATATGATCTGGTGGAGTGATGGGAAGAGCCTATATTTCTTTTGGAAGAGGCTCGTTGAGGATGTCTAGAGGTTGTACAAACATCTTTAGATTGTGAGTCTTGGGAAATAAGTCCAAGACTTTGCATACATATTTGTTCTTTGACCTGGATGGGCTCTAGAATACCTTTCTCATGAAGGCCTAAACCTTTTCCTTGATAGTTCATGTTTTGGAACATTCGATCAATGATAGGATTTTTGTTATTCTGGAAGAATGATGTGAGTCCATTATTAGGTGGGGGAGGATGGGTGGTGTATATGCTCTATTTTTCTTCTGCGAGGAGACCACCATGGAGGAATGAGTGGGGACCAAGGGGATATGGAATAGGTAGTGATGGAGGATCATGAGATGGAGATGAGGGGATAGCAAATTCTTGATTGGGATAGGGGGTTGGTAAGGGATTAAGAGAGGGATTAGGAGGTATGATAGGATCTACATTTGTGATAGTGGGTGACAAGGGCTCATGCAATGGAGATGGAGATAAGGGATCATGAGAGAGAAGGGGATCATGAGATGAAACAGATGGGAGATTATGATCTTGAGATGGGCTAGATGGGTCGATAGGATCTTGATGTGAAAAAGGGTATATGCTAGCATGCTTTGGATCAGGCTCTTAGAATGAATCATCTTGTGTGGGTGGTATGATAATGGCATCTTGAAGGGACTCTTCAAGTGGGGGAGATGGAAGGATGGAGGATTCATGAAGTTCAAGGGAAGGGATGTCGGTGATACGAGGAATGGAAGGAATGGATGGGACTTGTGTGTCATTACTAGGAATGGGAAGAGTGGATTGGATTTGTGGATTTGTGATGAGTTTGGAGGATCTAGGTGTAGGAGGAGTGGATTGGATTTGGTTATCTTCAATGGGCTCGGTAGATCTCAGAGTAGGAGATGGGGGCTCAGTGGATTTAGAGGATGTGATGGTTTTTATGGTTTGAGTGGTGTTAGGGGTGATAGTATCAATGATAGTTGTGGGATGGAGAGGGGTCTCATCATTAGTGACCATGGAGGACGAATTGGGATGGCATGGTTCCATGACTGCAATGTGTGGAGTGGGGGATGTCTTCTTTTTCATGAGTCCTTGGAGAAATTCTGGAGTGAAAAACTTGCATTCTCTAGGTTGAGATGGCATGATAGGAATAGATGGAGGATTAGGGATTGGTGGAGGAATAGGATTATGGATTAGTGGCCTAGGGTGAGATGGACGAATTGGATTGGATGTAAGACTAGGAGTAGATGGGGGATTAGGATTAGATGGAGGGTTAAACTAGGGATATTGGTATGGTGAATTAAGATATGTGGATGGCGGTTTAAGACAAGAGGGTGCGGCTGGTAGATTGTAGTAAGGGTATTGGGATGGCGAATTAAGATGTGAAGACATGGATGTTGGATTAGGGTAAGTTGATGGGGTTGATTGGTATGGGGGATTAGGATAGTGTGACATGGGTGTAGGATTATGATAAGAGTATTGGGATGGTAGATTAGGATAAGAGGATAAATGTGTCAAATAAGAGGAAGGTGTAGATGAAGGATATGATGGATATGCAGACGAGGAAGATATTGGACATCCCTTTTCAAAGGTAGTATAAGGAGTGTGATTAGGCATGGGTGAAGACATAACATGATAGTTTGAAGGGGTGACTGGATTGTGGAAAGTGGGTGGAGAAAGCTTACTAGTGACGATAGTGTCAAGGGGATCTATGTTGTATACTTCTTGATCGACAAGACTTTCATTATCATTGTTAATGTAATTAGGGTTTCCATTGACTACTATTGATGGAGGATAAGGATTCATGATGATGAAAGGATAAATAGGATGGATCAAAGATTTTGGATCGAAACAGACTAAAGCTCAAATCGGGATTGGATTAAAGCTCAAATTAGGATGATTGGATGATGAGATGGGATTGATTCTGACGATAGGATCGATTATCAAAGGATGATTAAGACACCGAATCTACCTCAAGATGGAAGTAGATTGATTGGGTCGAAGGTGATTGGATAAGGATGTGATTGGATTGGATTTGATAAGATTGATCGATGATTGATAAGATCGAATGATGGATCAGATAGGATGATGAGAGGGATTAGAAAACCCCATTCAGAGATTACCCTAGGTGACTTAGGATACTCATTGATCAGATTAAAGGATGAATGGATGATTGAAGCACCAAATCCACCTTGAGATTGAAGGTGAATTGATTGGGTTGACGATGATGATTAACTTAGGACAAATGACAATCCTAAGTAGATGTTGATGATGACGATCAATTCAAACACTTAGGTCAATTCGAATAATAACCTGAAACAAAGTTCAAGGGATTTGGATGGGGAAACGATAAGGGATGTGTAACCTAGAGATGCTTGAGGATGATGTATTAATACGATTCAAATGATGAACAAATGAGCTCGATAGAATGTGGATGGACCAAAGCTCAGATTGGGATTAGATTAAAGCTCAAATTAGGATTGGATCAAAGGATATGATGGGATTGGTTCCATTGGTCGGATTTGGGAACTGGATCTGTTTATTGACTATTTGCCAAATTTTTGCTGCAGAGGGGCGAATTTTCCCTTCCGGGATGAATCTACCCTCATAGAGGGGAAAATTCACCCCATTGTAGGGCAGATTCACCCCACTGCAGGGTAAATTCGCCCCACTACTTTTGGATTTTCTGAGTAGGTAAACAGGCTGTTAGAATGAAGAGATGGGTGATTGGAATAAGGTGTTAGATAATCGGATTGAGGAAATAGATGATTGGATTGGGAAAACAAATGATAGGAGTGGATGAACAAGCACTCAAAACTGGTAAACGATTGCTTAGAATGGATGAAGGACTCTCAAGTCATAGAAACGAAAGCTCGAAACGAGTAAACAATTGATTAAAAAGGATGAACAACTCTCAGAATGAGGAGATGGATACTTGGAATGGATGAAAGATTACTCAAAACAAGTGAACGGAGGATCAAAAGGGATGAAAGACTGCTTGGTCAAATAGATGTTTGGAATGGTTAAACAAAGGTTTGGAATGGCCAAATGAAGATTTGGAATGGCTAAACGAAGGTTTGGAATGACTAAACATAGGATTAGAATGACAAAACAGAGGTTTGGAATGATTAAATAAAGGTTTGGAATGATTAAACGAAGGTTTGGAATGATAAAATGAAGGTTTGGAATGATAAAAATGGGGGTTTAGAATGATCAAACGGGGGTTTCATAGGTTTAGAATAAAAAAATGGAGGTTTGGAATGATTAAATAAAGGTTTGGAATGATTAAATGGTGGTTTAGAGGCTAAACGGAGCTAAACGGGGCGATTTTCACTATTCAGGAGGGAAAATTCACCCCACTGCAGTAAACAGGAGGGAAAATTTTCCCCACTGCAGCAAATAGAGACTTCGTTTTGATGAAAATGACTATGGCAAGGACTTAAAATGACAACAATAAGGTCAATTTGTCAAAAAAATTACTGGTTTCTCACAAGAAAACACTTTCAAACAAGTACAATCCTACGATTAGTATTAAGGGTATGGGCAATAAAGGTCTTAATCTAGGATGCACAAGGTGTCTAGGGAGTCCTTGATATACTCTCGGTACATGAGACACAACTGTGAACATCAACCAGTCACAAGCGTGAGTCGGGAACTCCAACGAGATACTGAAGGGCTCAAACCAACTCTTCATGTCTATCTAGGTATCACCCTAGCTTCGACTCTCTACCAATTATGACGTGACTAGATTGGGGTACAAATTTCACTCTCCCCCCTTTGTATACCCCGCCGGTATGCGTGGTTGGAATCATCCCTTGGGGTGAAGTCTCCAAGTAGGTCCCACTAGAAAGAAAGCACTAATCATTTCCAACTACTCCCTAGGCTCAGACGAAGTGCAACGGGAAAGTGAAAACAAACTAATGCCTCCTTTAAGTAACACAAAAAGAAAGACACAAAAGACAATGGATATTACTTCCCCTAATTAGACTATGTTCCTAGATTAACGAAAAAAAGGAAGGATAGCTTTTAAAATTTGAGCAAATGGATATCCCTGCAAGCAAATGTTAGTTGTTTTATCCTTCGTTCTTTGTCGATTACACAAAAATATTCTGAAAAATGTTAGCAAAAAAAAAAAATTCTTGCAAAAAACAACGTTAGGGGGTTAGAATCTAAAAACAACAAAAAATTGGAGCAAAAACTAAGCTAAAACGAGTGTTTTACCTCTCAAAATGTGTTGTTTTGGGGCATATTCACCCCTCTGTAGTAACCAGGAGGGAAAATTTGCCCCACTGCAGTAACCAGGAGGGAAAATTCACCCCACTACAGTGACCAAGAGGGCGTCGTCGCCCCTCTGCAGCAAATTTGTTAGAAATAGACAATGGAAGAGGGCGTATCTGCCCCTCTTGCAGCAAACTTGTTAGAAACAGAATATGGAATAGGGGTAAGTGAAAACAAACTAATGCCCCCTTTGGGTAACACAAAAAGACAGACACAACAACCAATGAATATTACTTCCCCTAATTAAACTATGTTCCTAGATTAACGAAAAACCACAAGGATAGCTTTGGAAATCTGTGTAAACAGAAGGTCCTACAAGGAAACATTAGTTGTTTTACCCTTTTTTCTTTGCCAATTACACAAGAATATACTGCAAAATGTTAGAAAAAACACCAATATCCTTGCAAAAAACAATGTTAGGGGGTTAAGATCTGAAAACAACAAAAAACTAGAGCAAAAACTAAGCTAAAACTATCATTTTACCTCTCAAAATGTGTTGTTTTGGGGTGTATTCACCCCTCTGCAGTAACCAGGAGGGAAAATTAACCCCTCTACAGTGCCCAGGAGGGCATAGTCGCCCCTTTTTAGAAAATTTGTTAGAAACATAATATGGAAGAGGGCGTAGTTGAACTTCTGTAGCAACAAGAGGGCGTAGTTGAACTTCTGCAGCAACAAGAGGGCGTAGTTGAACTTTTGTAGTAGCAAGAGGGCATAGTTGAACTTCTGTAGTAGTAAGAGGGTGCAGTTGAACTTCTACAGCTGGAAGAGGGTGTCATTGAACTTCTGCAGTAGCAAGAGGGCGCAGTTGAACTTCTGCAGCTGCAAGAGGGCGCAGTTGAACTTCTGCAGCTGCAAGAGGGCGCAGTTGAACTTCTACAGTAGTAGGAGGGTGTAGTTGAACTTCTACACTGAAATGTTAGCAAAAAAGTTTAATTAGGGGCGTAGTCGTCCTTCTGCAGTAAAATGTTAGCAAACAAAGTTTAATCAGAGGTGTAGTCACCCTTCTGCAGTGAACTAGAGGGCGTAGTCACCCCTCTGCAGTGTACAGAAGGGCATAGTCACTCCTTTGTAGTGAATCAGAGGGCGTAGTTTCCCCTCTGTAGTGAATTAGAGGGTGTAGTCGCCCCTCTGCAGTGAATCAAAGGGTGTAGTCGCCTCTCTGCGACCTATTCCTACAAACAATCTCAACAACAACAAACGTAAAATAGAGGAACCCGCTTGTGGGTCCCACTGGGCGTGCCATAAATGTGTTATCCTCGAGTTTTACCTATTCTAAATGTGCAAAAACAACTAAAATGCAATGGAAAAACACAAAGAAACACCTCAAGATTAGCCTAAGGAATTCTTAATACAAAGAGATAAAATGAAAAGGGATTACAAATGATTATACCTTCTCTTTGCAGCTGAAACTCCTTGGTTGGCCCTTGATTTGGATTACTTTATATGCTCCTTAGATGACTATTGATGTAGCTAAATGCAAGATTAACTAGATGGTGGGATGAAAATGCAAATGGCTAAAATGGATGACTAGATGAGAGAAAAATGCTTGTAAAATGAGTGCACAAAATGGCAGCATAAGGTTGCTCAAATGACTAAGTCCTTTTAAATGCCTTAGAGGGAGGGTATTTATAGAGAAACTTGAGTTCTTTAGAGAATTCAGTGGTTGAGATTGAGCCACCAAGGCCAAGATGAAGAGCTATGGTGAGTTGAGGACTCACAACCCCTCACATCTTGACATGTGGAATGCGAGATGGCTAAGGATAAGATGATGTGGAAGTGAGGTGGAAGGGAGGTACATGATGTGTAAGAAGGACATGTACCTTGGAAGTAAATTGGGGGATGAGAAGAATCTTGGGTGAATAAATGTGAATTAAAATTTACATGCTTGGAATAATCCCATGGACAAGACAAGGTTCCAAAAAGGGCAGCACTTATCCACATGTGACTTGATGTGACAAGTCAAATGTTCTAGAAGTTACATGGGGATAAGGTAAGCCTTGAAAGGATAAAATGTGAATTAAAAATTCACATGGCGAGGAGAGAGAGCTAGGATGAATAAATGTGAATTAAAAATTCACATGGGAAAGAGGGTCAATGCTAAGAAAGGAAAATGAAAAGGTTGACTAAAAAGGTATGCTAAATGAGGCTAATGACTTTGATTAAGGTTGTGCAAACACTTGATTAAGAAAATTAATAAAAGATTAGAGGAAAGTGGAAAATGTAGGAGGATGTGACATTAATCCTTGATTAAGAGGATGCACATCCTAATCATGAATTAATTAAATTAATCCATATTAGAAAGAGATTATGGAGGATGTGACAAGGAGAGAGAAAAATAAAGAATTTTAAATTAATTTTATTCAAAAAGGTTAAATGACTAAATTAAATAAATTGATGTATTTATTTAATTTAGAGAGGGAAAAGATGTAAGGTAAAACATTTAATTGTTAAATTAAATACTTTAAAGACCTTAGGCAGGAAGTGTAATATTAATTAAATAAATTAATATTGACGGAATGGATGAATAAAGAGGAAAATTTTGATCGTATGGGAGCGATCAAATTTAGATGTCAACAGTATCATTTGTTATGATGACTCACCCTAAAAATTATAATACTTGTTTATATCTCAATTATAGTCTTCTTTGATCCCCTTAAGACATCGTATTAGGACCCCTTAAGACATCCCCTTAAGACAACCTATAATTAGTGTTGGATGCCATTATTTGTTTTGACAACTTATAAATTAGTATTGGATACCATTATTTGTTTTGAAAACTTATAAATTAGTATTGGATGCCATTGTTTTTTTTTGACAACTTATAAATTAGTATTGGATGCCATTATTTGTTTTGAGAACTTATAAATTAGTATTGGATGCCATTATTTGTTTTGACAACCTATAAATTAGTGTTGGATGCTATTATTTATAGAATTTATTAATGCTTTTGCTCTCTAATCTTGTATGGTATTGTTTATTTCTTAAAATTTTATCCTTTCTGGTATATAAACGGATTGATTTTGTTTGTAAATTATGATTTATTGACTAATTATTGATTGACGTGAATTGAATAAGTTCATTGAGTAATTATCACTAATTATTGAATGTACATATCATGTATATCATGTATGAGATCACTAAATTTTTAAAGTATAAATATTAAAATGTCCTATTAATTTCAACTTTAATTTCATATTTATTTTTAATTTCACATTAATGTCTTATATTAATCTCTTGACTATGAACATAAAATGCATAAATGTACATGTGTAAATTAAAATTTCAAACAATAATAAAGTCCATAATTTACAACATATTAAGTGCATGAAACCAATATATTAAGCACATGAAATAAAGTCCATCAAAGTACAACCCATGAACTAAAGTCCATCTAAGTACTTGAGCCATGAATAATAAAGTCCAACAAAGTACATGAGAAACCAAAAATGTATTCCTTTAAATAAAAAAATATAACCCATAAAATCATGTTTCTAGGTCATGTATTGTCTCTATAATCAAGAGAGCTCTTCATGCCATGCGAACTATGCGGATGACCTGAAACACTCTATACAAGAGAAAGATGAAATCAGATGTAAGACAATGAAAAATGATTTAATGACAATTTAATTTATAATTCATCATAAAATTAAATTACCATCATATCTGGGTTTGGATGCTCTGGTGCACCTAAAGCAACCTCTAAATTCTCTAAATAAATCTACATAAACAAGACAAAGAAAGTTGAAATTAGATGTAAGTCTACAATTAAAAATGATTTAATTCAATTTAATTTAAATTTATCATATTTTAATTGTATTGTATTATGAGGTTGTGCACCCTCTTCTCCAGGACTTGTTTGTACATGCTCAACTACAAGATGTGTCTCATGCTATAAAAGAAAAAGAATTTAAAACATGTATTAGCTCATATTATATATATATTCAATTTGAAATTTAAAATTAAAGTTATATTCAAAATATATAATTTATAATTGAATTTAAATATAATAAAAAATTTAAAAATTACCATTTGATCTAGAGCCTGCTCTGCATGTCCTCTTGGAGGTGTAACTATGTCTGGTTCAGGGCTAAAAGTCGCACTAACAAATTCCTACAAGATCAAATTTAAAGCATGTATACTTGAATTAGGTTAAAAAATATGTATATTCAAGTTTGCACATTTTGTGTAGAAATTTTTTTAAACAACCTAAAAATTAGAGGCCTCACGAGTAGCCGCAACATTTAATGTTTGCCCGTTGCCCATTCTCATTGTGATATCAACCTAGACATACATGTAGACATTTAACGCTTATAATATTTATAAGTGTACATGCACATTTCACATATAGTGAATTCAAAATTCATAATTTTAACTATACTAATGTAAGTTAAACAATTTACAATATAAATGTACCTGCTCCTGATCTATGACACCTGATAGTGGAGGAGTGCTTGACAACCCCTTAGGTGGAATCGACGTGGAAGCCGATTGAATCGCCTAAACCAACAATAATATTTTAAACATATATGGGTATGTGCAGGATCATCATAGAAAAAAAAGGTCCTTAAGTGGCAAAATTTTTAGAAAAAACAGAGTTAGGAAACTTGATGTAAAAATTTGAATAAGTTATCTATATTATTTGAAAAATATGTAAGAATAGAATTTGTAGCAAACTGAATGTAGTTTCTAAACTACTAGGTTTTTAAAAAAAAAAAAAATCTATTTGGTGCAAATTTGAAATTTCAGTGCGGCAGTACTTAAATTTTAGGGAAAAAAAAAGAACTAGGTGTCTTTCTGACCACCCTAACCACAATAAAAGGATAATATTTTTTTATAATATTCTAGATATATGTAGAGGACTGATGTCCAGATGTGATGCATATTTTTTTGTAATTTTTTTCCAAGTAAATAATTAATTATGACTTTTTTATTAGAACTTTTTAAAAATATAAAAAACTCGTATGTCTGACCACCTTAACTTGGTCAAAGCTTCATGAAATTCAATTTTTTTTTTTTCATCCTATACTATGCGAATTATGGAATGTGATGCATATTTTAGATTCAAAAAATGTGATAGCATTGGAAATCTATAGATGTTTTTCAATCAACCTATCAATCAAGACTTTAGTTGTAATTCAAATAGAAAATGAATAATAATTATTTAATAAATTCAAAGTAAATTATAATTTATATTTGTGGAAAGCTAAGAATTTCCTTTAAAAACCCTTTTCATTTCATCAATTTTGGGTTAAAAAAAGTTTTCAGTGACATACCCTACAAATACCCATCATATCGCCACTTTTTGGCCCATCATGATCCTGCGCATACCCATATGTGATTCAATTATAAATTTAAAACTCAAGTTAAAAATCATTTCATATATAATTTAAAAAATTGAAATCAAAATACCCCATAAGGGTTGCCGAGTAGGACTAGTGTTGATGTATGTACTCGTGGAATAGATGATTTCCCCATCGTTAGTGCCATCTGTACACCAAATAGTTTGATTTTTAAAATGTATTGCAAACTTTTATTTGATATATACATTCATCAAAATTCTTATAAAATGAACATGTAGATGCCTATTTATACCTGTGTCATAGTGTCCTCAGGGTGATGGTCTGCTGTAAGAAATTCTACAAATGAACTGATGCAACTAGATGAACCACCAGAATCTCCATGTCCAATCGAACTAGGTGTGGTCTGATCAGGTCCATAGCATAATTGATGGTAACTAGTACATACATGTGGGACAGGCCTCGAGACTCCTAGAGTGGTACTTGGACTAGCTCCATAAAAAAATCCATCATCATCGTCTCTATGCTCCCTACCCGTTATCGCAGAAGCATGCTGATCAAGGTCTCCTACGAGTGTACTAAGGGATTCTAATGTCGAGACCACAACTCGATGATGCATAGGTGCATGAACGGGAGGACCAGGAGTAGCAACAAGGGGTTGCGCATGCACGGGACGTTGGGGATCAACCCTTGCCCCTAACCTCTATTGTGGCATGCTGCCAACAACACCCTGAAATGATTTAAAATCAAAATAATTAAGCTTTTTCTCCATTACAAACTCTACATATAGTTTCCTCAAAAAATATAATGGGCATTCCCAATTAGCGTGTGGTGGACTATCAAAAACCATATACCATCGATCCCAAAAATGTGCACTCATCTGTGGATGTATGCACCACCTCATAGATATTCTAGATTCATTGGGAGGAATGGGTTTTCGAGTAACGAGGTCAAGAAAGTAGGGGGCTAGGAGGGCTTTTGTTATTTTAATGTCCAAAATTTGTTTATAAGAGAGACCATCAGCAGAAAATTGTCTCATCTATTCTCTGTCTCGTTGATGCCTATCTAAATTAGAATCAATGGTCCTAATGGAATTCACAACATTTTGCATCATAGTTGAAAAACATGTCATGTGTGGTGGAATCAATGGTTGACTCTGCATAACATTGATTTGATTTTGTATGGATGCAACCTAATCATTTATGCGTGCTCGTAAGTGAGCCTCATCAGATGCAAGAGGTGTTGGAGGTGGCATATTAGGTGGAGGGGGAGGTAGAGGTGGTTGAGGTGGTGGATTGATGATATCATCAATGTTAAAATCATCCATGATATGAGATATAAGTGTGCACTTGCATTAAATTATACAAAATTAACATACAAACTTAAAAAATTAGAAGAAATAGTTAAATTTGAAACACACATGCAAATTTGTTTAAATAAGATGTGCATACATATACATACACATACATTGATTGAACTTGAGCATGAGCATACAAAATTCAAAATTTAACATGTACATACATTTAAAATAAAAAATACGATGCATAATTTGCATGCATACATCATTAAACTAAACTATGTACATACATACAAATTTTAAAATTTAAGAACTATATATGCAATTTTAATACATGTGTACATACTAAAAAATAAACTTGAAACATTCACAAAAAGCTCATTTTATGTCTAACACACACACACACATATATTACAATTTTCCAACAGTAGAAATCATGATCTAGTAGATAGTCATAAAATATATACTATTATAAATTCATCATTATAAGTTCATAAATTCCACCAAATTCCTAAATTCATGTCACTAAAAATATCCATCTAGAACCAAAATCATAAATTCATGTCACTAAAAATATCCATCCAACCAAATTTGTAAATTCATAACACAAAATATCCATCAAACCAAATTCATAAATTCATAACTATTTAAGATCATTGTCTTAATTTAGAAACTATTGTGGCTCTCTACTGCATCTCTTCATTTCTTTGTGTTTTCCTTTTCAAAATCAAAAGTTCTTCTCTCCTCTAGCCATTGTTGATGCTCATCTAAGATCCCATCCATAGCCTTGACAACATCAACAATGGTTTGCATCCTAGATGCAAATATCCTCATAGGTGGTGCAACACATTCTTCATTTTGAATAATGTTGATTTGATCTTGGATGGTTCTAACATTGGCATTGATTTGTGCTTGCAAACGAGCACCATCAATTTTAGGTGGTGGAGGTGGGGGGTTATGAGGTGAAGTGGGTGGAGGTGGAGGTGAAGGTGGTGGAGATGGATGGCATGGAGGTGGATTGTGAATATTAATGAATCGATCCATGTGATCTCTAAAATATGAGTGAACCTGCATTAGATTTGTAATCTCAAAATGTAAGATACATGTTTAGGAAATACCCTTAAACTATTCAATATAAATGGCCTAATTGAACAAAAATGATAAAATATGTAAGCCTCATTTATGTCTAAGGCATGTTACTTGAATGAAATTACAATTAACTATTAATATAGGACAATTTATGAATGCTATAGGGTTTACGGTTTTGTCACATATCAGACTTGGTTGATGTTTTCTTTTACTTTATGTGAAGCTAGAACATGAATAAATGTGTGTGGTAGAATGATTATTGTGAAGTCTGAATAAGAATTAGGTGAATGATTATTTTATTTGAAAGATGAAATGCAATGAATGATATTTTATTTCAATAAAATGAAATGTGATGATTATTATGATGTAGCATAGAGAATGATATGTATTTCTTTGATTATATTTTTGGACACTATCTATTAATGGGTGCCTGAGTTTAAATGAGATGCAGGTTTGTCGAAGACCAAGAGTGTGGTTGAGGTAGAGTAGGTTAGCTACCTGGTAGGGTTAAGTTGGAACAGATTCTCTCGCATGCACACACCACTTAGTAATCATATTATATTGCATTTAGGAGGTTATTTAATTAATTATTTTTATTGTTTTACTTTGCAGTGTTTATTTAAATTTAATTAGTGGTAATTTAAAATGCATAGAAATAAAATAATTAGTTTAGTATATTTTAGTTGATGTTTTATTTAAAGATTAAGATGTTATTTATTTTATTAAATTATGGATAATGTGTGCATGGAAAACTAATCTTGTTTTATTTTAAAATTAGATTTATTAGAAAACTTAGAATAAAATGAAATATAGGAAGATTTTTGAAAGCAAAGTGATAAGATAGAAAACAATAAAAACAGGAAAATATGAGCAAAGATGATTAAAAAATTAGAAAAACAAAACATAAAACAAAGCAAAATAAAGCAAAATAAAGCTAGAAAAAGTAAATAAAAATTTATAAAACTCTTTAATTCTCAACAAGAGCATGCATTTTGAAGATTATTATTTTCTTTCATCTTCTTCATTTTTCTCTGAAAACAAAATTTTAAGCAAGCAAGAATGGTTGAATTGGGTGAAACTAGTAAAAGAATAGGAATAAAATGAGAAAGGGAAAACTGAATCAGAGCAATCTTATTAGATTAGCATTGGACTCTAGAGTTTTAACTATTTATTTTCATGAAATTTCTATTCCAGATGTGCGTATGAATGAATCATTTTGTTTGGATTTAATTTACTTTCAGAAGAATATTGCTTTGAAATTATATATTGTATTTTATGTAGAAAACCCAATCAAACTTTGTTTTCCTGTAGAAAATAAATATGACTTGCTGAGTTTTTAGATATATATTTAATACATATTCATATATATATATATATATATATACCCTCTGCTTGATTACAACCATCACTGCAACTATTTGAATTGTTTTTTTTAAGCAATTAATGGAGAAATCGATGTTTTGGATATTAAATTTGTTTGAATTATAATTATAATTATATATATATATATATATATATATAAATAAATTTTTATGCAGCCTATAGCTGCTCATAAGCTGGCTGTGGAGAGGGCGCTGCCCTCCGCACAAGGGTTGCACCCCCCTCTCTTCTACCTATTCGTTGGACTCTTACCATTGCATTCTTTTCAATGTTTAAAACTCGAAGCTATATTTTAGATTCTTACCTCATCTCCCTTAATTCATACTGCTGTAAAAATAAACTTAGATCTGTTTTATTATATTTAGCCCTTGAGTTTTATTCAATGCTGAAACTTAGTTTCCAATATAAATACTTATCTTTGCAAACAAATTCAAATTTCTCTTCTACTGAGTATATAAACTTTGAAATCTGTTAATTTTTAAAATCATAATTGCAATTTCCCAGCTAGTTCGACTCTAGTTGTTATGGACTATGAAATAATCACAACAGTATGATAATGTATAAATAGTGAGTTATATATATATAAATACAACATTTTTTTTTAAAACAAATCTGTATACTGTTCTTTAATTTTATATGTTATATAAATATATACATCTTTCAGCAAGATTATGATTTCTCAGAATTCTGTATTTTTCGTATATGTAAAATATATATACCCATATACATATGTATATGTTTATACATATATACAGAGTATAAATTAAAATATAAAAATTGGAATTTATACAATTTCTACTTGACAAATGATAATTGTAATTTGCTGAATATATATATATATATATATATATATATTGATTTATAATTATGTCTTGATATAAAAGTCTTTTTTTAAAAAATGATTTGTGTATAATCTGCGTTTCATTCTTGTCATATATATACTTTCCTAAATATATGTATGTGTTTATATATATATATATACATGTATATATTTAAAATTCTGAAGAATAATTCAAATCTGTTATGAATATATTTGACATGCATGGTGACTTATGAGTTATATTGGAATTTCAATCAAACAATAGTAAACCATTGAAACACTACCTTTTTATGTGAAATACAAGAATTTAAATAGCTGAATTGTTATTTGCTTGGATAGTTATTATTTGATATTTCATTGTCAATGATATCAAAAACTTGTAAACATTTAGAAACTTGATGATGAAACTATACTTGAAAAGCTGAATGAATAGAAAAAACTTGAAATATTATAAACTTGAAACCATTCATACTACATATATTCTTTTATGAAACCACTTCTGAGACAGGATGCCAAGTGTGGATATCTAGAGACGATAGTTTCCCTTTTCAAAACTATCACTTTTGTTATTTTGTTGCTTGGCCAAGCATATGCACCAATGAAATAGATGGTAATTTTAAAATCCTAGATATTATTGATATTAGTCTCTGCTACATCCTACATGCAAGAGTTATGTCATTCTAGATTAGATTGCATACAGGCATCAAGCTAGCATCGAGAGTTCCCTCCTGCTTCTCTGTTCTAGGTTGATAGGCTCCTCGCATAGGGTCAGAGTTTTCTTCGAGCTAGGAAGAAATCCCGAGAAGTATTTATACTTCATGGTTGGGCGGAAAAGGTGCCTAGACCCACTCTTGGTCTCAACTTTGTGGAAGATAAAGTAGTGTCATGGCGGTCGAGCACCGAGGATTTTATCATCACATGAATATTTATATATACATTTCTTGTATTAATTTGTATGTCTTGTATAGCCAATTGTAATTTAATTTGTGAACTTGATGTAATCATGGATATGTACTCACATATGTAACATTGAAATAGATGTTGTAACATTACTTGATGTAAAATTTTACATTCGACATTGTAATTGCTTGGTAGCAATCTTATTAATATATATATATATATTGTTTCATTATTCTTATATGGATATGAATTTTTGTATCAATATCTTTAATTGGTCATGATAATATTCTTCGAGATTTCTATGGTTAGTAAGTCAGGTTGGTGAACCTTCACAGGTTTAGAGTTTAGGATTTAGGTTTTAGGGTAATAGGATGGCTTAAGGGGATCTATGTAGTAAGGTCCTAGTACAAAATGACATGGCTTTTAAGTGAATAAAATTTAAAGAAGATGCCCAAGGCAACCAAATTTCATTAAGGTCTGAGGCAACTTCACCAAATTTTATTCACTTGAGCCATGTCATTTTTTCCTAGGAACTTACTAGGCATAGATCCCCTTAATCCATCCTATCACCCTAAACCATAATTTGATCAACCTAGATAATGAAATCTCATTCATATTATAATCTTGCATGGTCTTATTATTATTAAATTTGGTTGCCTTGGGAAACTTCACCAAATTTTGAGAACTTATTTGATCCCCTTAGGAAATGTCATATTAGGACACCTTAAGACATCCTAAAGTATGGCTTAAGGGGATATGTGTAGTAAGGTCCTTGAGTCATGTCAGTTTTTCCTAGGACCTTGCTAGACATAGATCCCCTTAAGCCATCCTATCACCCTAAACCGTAAGTCGATCAACCTAGATCATGATTTATCTCATTCATATTATAATCTTGCATGATCTTATTGTTAAATTTGGTTGCCTTGGGAAACTTCACCAAATTTTGAGAACTTATTTGATCCCCTTAAGAAATGTCATATTAGGACCCCTTAAGAAATCAATTTATAGTTTAGGGTGATAGGATGGCTTAAGGGGATCTATGTCTAGTGAGGTCCTAGGAAAAAATTACATGGCTCAAGTGAATAAAATTTGGTGAAGTTTCCCAAGGCAACAAAATTTCATTAAGAGCCTAAGAAAAAATGATGGCTTTAGGGTTTAGGGTTTAGAGTTTAGAGTTTAGGGTTTAGGGTAATAAGATAGCTTAAGGGGATCTATGTAGTAAGATCCTACGACAAAATTACATGGCTTAAGGGAATAAAATTTGGTGGAGTTGCCTAAGGCAACCAAATTTCATTTTAATGTCCTAGGACAAAATGAATGCTTTAGTGTTTAGGGTTTAGATTTTAGAGTTTAGGGTTTAGGGTTTAGGGAACTTAGGGTGAAGTTTGGGTGGCCCTTTGAATAATGGCCTTCCAAGTTAGTGCCTAATTTATGAATATTATTGATTTTATGAATAGATTGAATATTTCTATAATAGAAACACATAATTATGTATTATTAAGATTGAGTTTGAAGTATATTTTAACTAGATATTTTTTAATTGAATATAAGATTATTTTATTTAACATTTTTTTCATTAATATTTCCCACTTAAATGAATTTTATGATATAAAATGTATAATATAAAATTAGTTAATGTTGAATCAAGTATTTTATTTTCGATTGTTTGGAATGCTGAATATTATCTAAATAAGTGACAATTTGAAAAGGATTGTACACTTGGATTTACGAATTTTCTAACTAAATTTGCAAACAAACATTGATAAAATTTATGAATTGTAACTACTCTTTAACATATTGTTTTCTAATCTAATTATAATTTAACATTTAAACTAAAGTTTAACATATTGTTTTCTCCATACAATGCAAATGAAATTTAAAACATTTAAGCAATGCAAATGAATTTTATCGAGCTCAAAATTAGGGTTTTCAAAATCAAAATGATTTGTTTGATTTCGATTTAGGGTTTTAACAAATTTTTTTGTTTCAATTCAATTTAGGGTTTCAATCTAAGCAATTAGGGTTTTTAATGCAATTTTTTGTTTCATTTCAAACTAGGGTTTTCAAATCTAATTTCTTTTGTTTGATTTGAATTCAGGGTTTCAAAAAGCTTGATTAGGGTTTCCAAATGCAATTTTTTTTGGTTTGATTGAACAATTTAGGTTTCAAAAGCTAAAATTTGTTTCTAAAATACAATTCAAGGTTCATTTTTTCCTTTCTATTCAATATCTTCAGGTTTCATTACATTTTTTCATCTATTTCTACAATTCCTCATTTCTACTATTACAGGAAATAAAATGCTTAAAACATCAAATAAATTAAAAAAAAACATGTTAAAATCAATTCTTTTATTGACAATTTCAATAAAAAATGAAAAAATGCTAAAAAGTGGGGGTGGAGGTGTACCTAAAGGCTGGTTTTTGTAGTCACGGTTGCCCACAAACTCGGGATCCTGTGCGCAGTGAAAATGAAGTTTTGTTCATTTTGAAAAAATAAATACCATTAAAAAATGGGATCTCGATTATTACAAAACAGATCCTGGTGTTTACAAATCAGGATCCCATTTCATACTAATTAGGATCTTGTTCGTGTCCGTCGATTCAGGACCCTTTAACAAATGAGATCCTGATTTTTAAAAAGTGGGATCCAGTTTGACATTTAGGCTAGGGGTCCTGATTTTTAAAAATTGGGATCCTGTTTATAAAAATTGGGATCCCATTTTTGCAATGCCGATTTCATTTTTTTGGCTAAGGCAAAAAACTTCCACATTTCGTGGACTCAACTTTGTGCACTTACCCTACACTTCCTAGGTAGTTATGAGTTAGTTGTCTCATGTGATAGGATTAAGACACTTGTCATGATCTTGTCTTATCCTATCTCTCATCCTTTCCTTTATAAGCAAGGCATCTCTAGCATATTTTTCATTGTAGAGTATTGCATAGATCATTTGTATCATATTGCAATCCTTGTTTGGTGGAATAGCATCTTCCATTGTTGCTTCTCTCTATCTCTTGTGGAGGTTATTTGGTGTTGCATATTGAAGATCTTGGGTTGATCACTTCAACATTGGCAACTATTATGCATAGATGAAGAGTCCAAATTCACATCGAATCCCCCAAGGATAGAAGTTAACCAAAATTGAATCAATACAAGTTATACTTATGATTCCAATAAAGAACTTATAAAAACCTATAACACCATTCTTCCACAATAATGTCCCTTCTTCTAACACATATCTCAATTATGATGGGGGATATTTAGCTTTTACCCCTTATGGGCCAGTTGAATATAATATTGACCCTCCCCATCCTAACATCTCATCATTCAACAAGGATCTACATTCTTACAAAAAAATTGATTCTTCTTCTCATATCAATTCTAGGTCACTTCTTCAAAATGTTATCATACTTCTCATTTAGACAAGATTATAAATGTGGCCTCTCCTTGTTTGTTTGATTTGGAGACACATTATGGGCTTGGTTTCAATATTATTACTAAACTTGGATACAATGCTAACAATTTAACATGGAGTTAAAGTTGAAACCTACATTGCACTTTTCTAAAGAGGTTTTAGGTTACCTGCCTTCTCCTTTTTCTACATCCACTCCTCCATTGTTTTATGTATCTAAATCTTCTCAAAAATTTCTTCACAAGGGAAAGGATCGCTTCCTACTCCTCATCCTCTATTTAATAAAGAGCATATTTTATTGATGTTTCTCAAATCTCTCTTGATTACTCTTCCTCCTTCAACGCGTAACAAATTTTATAAACATGATTAAAAATCCTTCTTCTTGTGCATATCATCAAGTGATTGGTCATTCCAATAGTGAATATCATGCCTTGGACAATAAAATACAAAATATTTTTGACTATGGTTATATAACTCTTCCATTTGTTGATGTACCTATTGGCTCGTCATGTGACATTGGGTCCCACCCTTATCTCATTCCTTCTAAATGATAAACTTTCTTCTAATGTGTTTCTCCTCACTCTGTTTCATTCGTAGATCCATTTGTTTTCTTATTTCCATTCATGGTGCTACAACCACACATGAAACAATAATTTGTTTATGATAGAAACATAATGGTATGTAGCATGGTTGTTCTCACCTATATATTGGAGGGAAATGAAAACTAGTTTTGGAAGTGTTAATCCTTCTTGAGGATCCTCTCTCTTTTTCCTTCACCCCTTCTTTTCCTTAAAATATCAACATAGTAAATATGCTATTATTTGAAGGGGGCATATCACCTATCCACTTGTTCATCCACATGTATGCATTCTTATCCATTCATGCTTCTTGAGTTGTGGCTTATTTATATTCCCCATCTGTGGTGGTGTTTTTTATTATGCCCCTAGAGGCATGGTTATCAAATCATCCCTTCTGACATGTTTATTTATATGCTCCCTGACACATGATTATTAATTAATCCCCTAAGATATTGTTCATTTTGTCTGCTCCCTAAGGCATGATTATTAATTCATCCACTAAGATGTTCATTTATGCATTCCCTAAGGCATGACTATTAGTTCGTCCCCTATGACATTGTTTATTTGTGTGCTCTCTGATGTGTGATTATAAATTTTTCCCTTGCAACATTGTTCATCCGTGCACTCCTTGAGGCATGATTTTTTATTCATCCCATGTGATTTTCATTTATATTCTACTTGATGCGTTAACAATACATGATTACCTTAGAGCATAACACAACTTGTTGTAGCCCGGTTAATCCATGTACTCTATAAGCCATGTCTAGTATAACACAACTTGATATCATATGTGCTTTATACAGTCTGATTTGTCACATCCATGGTCACCTAGCATAACACAATTTACTATCCTATGATTCATGGGGGATTTGGTATGTGTATGAACCCTAGCGATAGAGAAAGCTAGTGCCCGAGTCATTTACCATTCTTCATCCATGGTCACCTAGTATAAAAAAAAAATCCAGCCTATGATCCATGGGGGCTTTGTAACATGCATGATCCCTTGTGACGAAGTAATCTAGTTCTAGAGACATGTACCCTTCTTCATTTGTATTAATTTTCCCCTGTCTATTTATATGCATTCTTCCTTTGAAGCAATCAATCAACTTGCTACATGATTCTTTTCTCTTTATAATTCCTCTATGTGTTTGTTGTATTTAGGGGATGATGCTTGGTATTGAGACAAGATTTCATACCGAGGTCTCCTTACCTTTTTGAATCAAATTTTTTTCTTGAGACTTATGTATTGACATTGTTATTGTATTATTTTTTCTCTTTATTTATGATTTATATATGTTTTATTCTATTATGTATACTTCATGTATACTCTGCGTATGATTCATGTATTCTTTGTGTATTCTTTATGTGCACTCTATTGTTTTCTCAATGTATACATCAATATATGTTTGAATTTTTCCTCATCTTGTGTGTGATATATTTATTTTTGTGACCTTTTTATCTTGAAATTTTGTTTTGATAGGATCCTATATATCTCGGGGCTGTCACATCTCCTATCTTGGAGTCATCCTATCTCTTTAAAATTTTGATATATATCTATCTTCTTGATATTTTAGTGTTAGTATGAATGCAATTTCATCCCCTCACTAAAAAGGGGGATAAATCTAGTGTGGTAAATGATCACCCCTTACAATTTTACACTAGGTTTGGTGCCCTCTTTAGTGCATTTTTCTAATTGTGTTTGTGATGTACCTATTTTTCTACCAAAATTTGGGAAACATAATTACATCCTTAATCGTTAGACTTTCAAAGAGAATTTTTTTTCTAGATGCGAGCACCCAACACCCCTATTCTATCTATTCATGCCCAAAAATTCAAATTTGATTGTCGGCCTTAATATGTTTAATAATTTAGATTCATTTGTTAGTCTATCAAAATGGATAATTTGAAATATATTTAGATTCATATATATATAATTTCTTCCCTCCTATTTAACCCATAATCAATTCTAATCAATCTTAATCTCCCTCTAGCAACTCTAGAGTAATTAATGCAACATCAAAAGAAAGAAAAGAATAAGATAAGAAACATAATTATAGTAGATTATAGTCTACAACCTAAATAAAAATGCACGTTCAAGGATTGTAAGATGTTTCTTATTTATCATCATTATCATATGGACTAATAGTTGTAGGATATTAAGGATACTCCTTCATCCTCCTTCTATGAGATTGATACAGTTACATCAATCCAATACGAGCTTCAAATATGAGTGGTAAGACACCCCTTTCATGTTTTCATTTATCTTTCCTCTAGTTCCTTGAGAGCACACACTCTTTATCATCTATCATCATATCTATTGTGGAGGTGGGAACACTAACATGAGGTTTGACCAAGGCAAGCCCCTATATGGAACAACCTTTCTCCCTCTAACTCTTTTGTAGGTTTGTAAGTTTGCTATAGATTGAAGTGGATTTAGCATCTCAAGGATCCTAAACCCTAATGCATGTTTCAAGGACTCATCATCAACAAATTAGGCCAAATTGATTACCCAATATCTATCAGGCTTTGAATTCTGATTTTTGTTGTTAGAGAGCTTTAGACACTGGTACACCTGTGTAGGTCCCAAAACCATATATTTCAACACTTCTAAACTAGTGCACCCAATGCTCCTATCTTTCCAATTCTTCTCTAGATTTCAATATTAGGTTCCTCTTTGTATCTCTTCTCTAGATCCACTTTCTATTTCTTTCATTTAGTTTTGTAATTTTTAGAAATTTTGTTACACTTAGTTCATTTGATCCTAATTCACCTATTTTAATATAAATCATCACATCAGTAACAAAACACACAAAAAAAGGGACCAAAACCCTAACCAACCTATTTGGTTCTCCTTTGATGACAATAGCCAAATAGTACTACATGGTTAGTTTTGGCTCCCTAATGTTTATGGTGAAAGAGAATTGATATGCTTTAATTCATTTAGGCTAGATCTGCTTTCAATGTCTTACATATTCATGGTATCTCTATATTTTATGTGACCAATATTTTAGGTTGTGGATATTATGGATGGTATTACTGAGTTAACACTCATTGAATTTGGTTGTATGAATTTCACTAGGATTATGAGTAGATCTTTGTCATGATCAAGCATTTGAATAATGTTACATTTGTTATTTAAAATGGAGAGATGTTAGTATACCTTTTTTAATCTTGAGGATAAAAAAAATATTAGAGAGATGTATTTACTACTATGTACATAGTACATACTATGGTTGTAAATTAGAAATACTACTTATGTTTATTTTCGGTGCTCTATTAATACGGTGCTAATGTTTAAAATGAAAGAAAATAAATGTGTATATTTTATAGAACGTTAAATATGGATTTGAGCATCAAATTTATGAATATTGGTTGACTATCTAGTAGAAAATTTAAATTCATACATTATATAAGGATCATGAGATTGAACTATAACTTGATAGCCTTACTATCATCCTTGATATATGCATAGAGAGTTTAGAAGTTGAGATCAAGGGGTAATATTTTTGAAGAACTCTAGTTATTTGCTGAGTTGTTCTTGTATTCTATTGTATAGTTGTAATGTAGTTACATGTGTAGGTGAGTTGTTTCAAAATATTAGTTAAACATGTAAACTAGTATTATGTCATTCAAATTTATTGTATTAAATATGCAATCATTATGTCTTATTCACTAAACCTTGGCCAAGGTTTATTTTGGTGAAATTGACCAATTATATGTATTTAGGGTACATAATTGACTTGGGATTCCTTTTATAGTAGACTTCACTAACTTTATCCTCATATAGTATTTTACTATGACCATGCACATGAAGATTTGGGTTCAATTGTAATAATATGATTATAAGTTTTGATTTATAAATATATCATTATTATATGGAATCATTACAAGTAATAACCATTAAGGTCACATTTATTATAATAAGTGCAAATATAATATAGATGATGAATTATACCAATAAAATAATTTGGTTTCACCATAGGGAAATAAAAAATAAAAAAGAAGAATATTATTATTAGTAAAATTATATGGCATATATCTTCATATGGTGATCAAATGTCCATATACTGTTGCCCACTATCTTGATTATAAATTAAGTATCAATCATGTCTAAAGAAAGTTTATAATTACTATTGTATGTCCCTTGAACCTTAGATGATTCTTGTGTGCCCTTCTTGATGCATGATGTGCTTTGTCAAGAAAGATATTTAATATAATATGATTATGATAGTTGATATCATTGATCATATTATGTTAGGACTCCACTTGGAGACATAAAAGCATGTTTGCATACTTTTTATATTGTGACAATATATTGACTATTTCATTTCTTCCCTATTCTTTGATACGACCATGCTTATCTTATATCGATTAATATGCATAATTTTTGTATATGGATTTGATTGTTGTAAGGTTAATAATTGTAAGTAAGACATTAGGTGGGACAATGAAACCTAATTTTTTTATAATAAGAATTTCATATAAAGTGGGTATTAGCATTAGTTGAGATATACATATTTATACAATCCTATACTTAAGTAACATGGGATGATATAATAATTATCATAAATTCTGACATAAATAAATGAAACATTCCATACCAAGTGGGAAATTTGAAAGGGTTTAAAGAGATCTAGTATAAAACTCTATTCATCCTAATGGGTATGTGCAGAGACTTGAACTGGTGATTACTTTAGAATTTTGATCACTATGAGTTTTATGAAATGGTCACAATTTGATTGTTTATTATTTATAAGTAACCAACCTAGCCTATATGTTAATGAGATGATTTTGTAAGGGACTGTAGGAGGTTCATGTTGAGTTATGAATTATAACAGAGTGAGGTTTAATTTGAGATCTGGATTCCCTTGGATGAAAATGCTTTAGGATATGTTTGCTAAACTAGGAACATGCTTGGATTTTTGAATACTAGTAAGAATTTTTATTTGTTGGGAATCATTTAAGGAACTTTGTTGAGATATGAAATACTAATTTAGAATTTTTGAGTTTTATTATTAATTAATAAAACTTTAGGAACAATGTATATTTTGGATTGGTCATTGTTAAATGGTGATATTTTGCACTAGATGGTTTTAATCCCTTCTATGGTCTTCCTCATATACTATCTCACTTGTATTCATGAGGAAATTTTCTTGAGTGGTTATCAAAGCTTAGGTTTAAGAATTTTGTGTTTGATCCTTGAGAGATTAAAGTGAGAACTACATGTGACATTGATACAATTTGGAAAAAGGTATGTAAACAATCCTTGGGTGAAAGGATGCCATGAACCTAAATTGGTAGTGAAATTTTTTAGGGGAAAAATCCAAGGTTTGGGGTCATTGTACTTAAATAAATCATTTCTCCCTCCAAATATTCTTTCTAGTGTGAGGCTGAAATTTTCCTCAAATAGTTGTGAATTCATCTTCCCAATTAATATGTCCCCACTATATAGGTATGAGCCAAAAAAAGGCCTCCATCCTCATCTAGTTTATCTACTTTGAGATTTGTAGTACATTTCCTTTCAAACATATCCTCTATTCTTGGATGGAGTTTTAAAGTCACCATCACAATGGTCTATCTCTAATGTGAATGTATGAGAATATCTCTAGACTTGTTAGAACTAAAATAAATAGAATTTATGTGTTGACACTATGACAATGTGTCTTGGCTCAATGGGGAGTATAGGAAGGTATATGTTAGGCTCAAGACTTAGTGAGTTCAATTCTTCCAAGAAATAAGAGTATGATAAACTTGTATATGACATTGCTACTAATGAGTTATAGAAAGATACAAAATTTGTGTTTACTAATTATGTTGAATTAAGCCATTCTCATCTAATGGTTTGAATAACCCTTAATATGAGTGGATTATCTAGCTACTATAAATATTAATTAGCATGGATATATGTTGAGTTTAAGATAGATTTCCTTATAATTTCCATTACAAATAGTGGGAAAGTAATAGTGATCATTGTTGAATATGGTATATTATTTATCTTTCGGAAACCTATGAGACTATGTGTATAGGTTTATTGATCACTTTATGTTTGTATATAAAAACACAACCTACCAATTTCTTGTGGATCCTTGTGATATCTTGATTATGCATACTTGATTATAAGCTGGACCCACATGTTAGAGCTGAGTCTAATATAGGTACATGGGTAGTTATCTATCACCAATAGTATGTAAGCAATAGATGTTATATATTTATTCATAATATATTAAGGATTAGATGTCATTCACCAATATTCTAGAGATGCAATTTTCTAGGAGCTATGTATGTTATGATACACAAGTGGTTTTATTGGATATCACTAGTATCATGTAGGTGAAATATGTTAGGAGTAATTACCATACCTTAGAGTTTAACTATCACTGATGGAATGTGGATGATGGATGCTAAGATTCACTCATGGTATGACATGGCTTAACTAGCTTTCACTAGTACCATGTAGGTGATAGATGGCAAGAGCTACCTCATATTGAGTGGGACTAACTTTCACTAGTGGAATTGAGGTAATATCTATTAACATCCATTGACTCAACTGGTTCAACAAGCTATGAAAATATTATTAATGACCAAATATTTTGTTTGTTGTTACAGTTCCTTTTTGGTGATTAACATAAGTAGTAAGGATGTTCACTTGTCTTCATAGCTGGTAATGAACTGGTATAAATGATGGGACCCATAGTGTAGTATAGGATGAGCTAATACTATATTTGGTTGGGATGTATTTAAGGGATTATGAATTAGAGAAATAGGTAAAGGGGAAGTTGCTTGTAGTAAGGTTCTAACCACATATTTTTGTTGGTTGGTCACTTGTGTACATATAATGGTATTGAGTTATTCACATTGTGTATGTGTGTTGTATGCATGAGCACACCACACAATGCATATGTGATAATTAATGAGTTATTCATATTGTGTATGTGTGTCTATGGATGGGTTACTCATTATGTATATGTGATGTATGCATAAGCTAGTTGCATTGAGTAAATGTGTTGTGTTCATGAGCTAGTCACACTATGTTTATGTGATGCATGCATGATAGATTTGCAATATGTATATTTTATGCAGCCATGAGCTATCATATTTAATTCATATAATGCATCCATGATTTAGTCACATTGTGTACATGTTTTGTATGCTTAAGATAATCATAATGTGTAAGTATGATGCACACATCAACTAATCACTATATAGATTTGTGTGTCCATACATTGTTATTGGCATAAAGGTAATACTTGACTAGAAAGTATTTGTTAGAGTACTATTATATATGGATTGATTTGAAGCATTAGCCTAATTATTAGCTTAAATTTAATAAATGTTTAGAGACTTAATCCCAAATGTGAGGATGACAATTTTATGTTATTTGTGTATGAATTGTAAAGCCTCTAATTCTTAGGAAGTGATATGTACCAACTTGGGCCATTATAAATGAGTCCTCGATATTTAGGTTTCGGTCTAGGGATGATCCTAACATTATGAGAATTTACCATATTTTAGTGTAAGTACAAATCATGATGTCGAGTTGTTGCCATGACTATCAATGGTAAGGCTTTGAGGTTGGAACTTTCAAATTAGATAAAATATGTTTGGTTGATTAAGATAGTATAGAAGATGTAATGTTATTAGGAAAACAAAATTTGTAGTAAGTAGGGTGAGTTATCTATATACATTAAATACCTCATGAGCCTAGTTGACTCAAATGCACTAGCCCAAACCTCCTAGTAACATTGGATAAAGGATCTCAACAAAGTGATGTAGGAGGAGTGGTGAGTAAAACTACACCTTGGAGTCCCAAGGAGAAAGGTTGATCAAATAATTCATCTAATGCTATCACAAGGTAAGCATTGAATCTAGTGCCATGGAAAAGTTTAAAGACATGATTGATGAAGAGCTCATTGCACTAAAGGATCACCTATGTATGTTGTGAAGGATGCCTAGGGTACCATTTATTGTTCTCCTCTAGAATAATATTCTTCTTTATGGTAACCCAAAATTGCACTTGAAGTAGATCAAATCCACCAAGTAGAAAAAACACAAATTATTGTGTAAGAAATTTAGGTTCTCAAAAAATGTAATGAAAAATAAGTGTTATTCCATTACAATTTACCTAGAGCAAATAATGAAATAAAGGATTTAAGAGATATTAATGGAATTATAAATATTAAATTTAAATGAACAAAATTTACAACACTTAATTAAATTTTGAAGATGAAAAAGAGATATTAAAGATGTTAGGAATTCATTAACCATTAAATGCCAGAATTTTAAGGTATTGATTAAAAATATATTTCAATATTTATAAATTGATTATATGATGCTCCAGTTTAGATCCATTCCTACAAAAGTGAATTGGGACATAGACTTAAACCTATATCAACAAGAATGAATTGACATAAATGTGGTTGATTGAAAAAAAATCATCTCGATCTTTTGATGTGTAAATATTAATAAGGAATAGGCAGTGTTTACACACATCTGGGGAATCTACTTAATCATGAGGGTCATGTTCTCCTAAGTCAGAATCCTAGATGAAGTGATTATAACAAGAATAATGGTTGAAGAAAATAATCAAGTATTCAATTGACCTAAGATGATGTATCTTTTAATAATGATGTATGGTGCTCTTGATGTTCTTTGATTATTCCTAAGATGTCCCCAATGATTTCAAACAAATAAATGAATGGTAAATACAACAACATAGCACACTTGAATCAACAACAAGCTACACTAGATTGAACATTAGTAATTGGGTAGATGTAAATATAAATTTTAAAAGTTTAAAAAATTATGATTTAAATCTATAATTACAAAACTACTATATCAATTTTACAGCCATAAATTTGATCTACAATACTAAATAAAAAATAAAAAAATGAAACTAATTTCTAATAATGAATAATAGTAAGATTATTAAAATGATATTGCAAACAATTTACTACTTATAAATTTGTTATTATATTAAAAACACATTAATCGAAAACTAGATAAACAACATAAAAGGAAAAAAAGCAACAATTTAAATTTAGGAGGAATAGCGATCACCTCAAGAAAGTAACTAGCCGTTGCAGCAACATTCTGATTGTTTTATGGTTTTATTGAGATCTTATTTAATTCATATGGATGCTGATAAATGCACAAAATATGGTAGAGGGAGGAGGATAATCAACCTAGGGATCTTCGAGCTTTCTTGATTCTTGGATTTTTTTGAACTCTTCTTTTTATTGCTACCATTCAAGAAAATGCTGACAAATGATGGAGCCAAGCTATTCTATCCTCTTTGGTTCTTGTAATATTATGCACAAGCCAATTGTTCAAGGGAATATTGTGAAGATGTTTGATGGCCTCTTCTTCCACTTGTGATATTTCCTTCAGGTTTTCTTTCTTGTAGTCACAATGTACATTCGGGATTGTTAAATTATTTGCCATTCTGTGTATGGTGGCATGGATTTCTTTGTTTTCAATGACTTCCTTTGGTTTGTCTTTATTGATGAGAATTCAGGTTGTTTGTGATGTTGTTTCTTGGATTGTTTTTGCAAAATATAGTTTAGTGTTTTAAGTTAAATTGGAAGATGTTTTTGGGGGAGAATTATTCTCTTGCTCTAGTTGCAATGTTTTAGAGTTTCAGGGTATTTGATGGAAAGAGGGATTTTTTTTGCTTAAGACTGTTTTCAATTATTCCCTTTGGTTGGTCTTGAAATGGTTAGGCTTTGGGTTTTTGTTCATCATCTTGGATTGTTTCTGTAAATAGGGTTTAGGATTTTGAACTAGATTGGAGGGTATTTTTTAGGGAAGATTATTCATAGATATGGTTTAGGATTGAAGGGTTTCTGAAGGTTGTTCAGAGTTGGTCTGCTATCCATGATATACTTCAATTTTCCCTTGGAATGGTCAGGGTCTAGATAATATTAACATAAATGACTCTAATCTGAATTCTTTTTCATACCCTAAATTTTATTTTTATGATTGGGATCTTGCAGAATATGATTTTGGTGAATGTTTTCAAGGGCTAGATGGTCGAGACTAGCTTAACTGATGTGGGTTTTATGAGATGAATGAGGATTTGTCTTGCTTCCAGTGACTTTTGTCTTCTCTTTTGTGCTGATTGCAATGAATTCCTCTTCGGAACACGATAATGCTTTATTTCCCATGTTAGATTTTGTTTCTTTCGCTTGATAGTGTGAAAATATCCTTATACGATGTGTTTAGGTTTTGATTTGAGCTTGTAATAAAGAGAAGAAATTACTTTGATCTCTTGTTTCTTTTTTGTGATAGTGCTAGTATTTGAGTTATTTAGAAAAGGAACATCTCGTTGGGTTTCAAAGTGTATTAGGATATTGGAGTTGAGCTTGAGTAGGATTTGATTGGTTCAAATGAATTTTGTGGGTGAAACATGTGTTGTCTTTCTGATTTTATTTTTTTTTGCTTTGTTTTAATGTATATTCGGATCTGATTGGCTGAAATGAATGGTGATGCATAAACCTTGGTTAGGATTTCTGTTGGTTGAATGTATGCATTTAATGAGAAAATAAATTATAATATTTTATGTATGATGGGGTTTGTTCTATGTATTACAGTTGGTGGAGAAAGACCCTGAGAGCAATAGCTCTATTTTGGATTGCAATTAATGCAGGAGACGGTAGATAGTGCAATTAATTAATTTTTGGGCTTGGTAAGTGTTCATCATCTTAGATTGCTTTTGTAAATATATTTTCTTGGTGAAATAATAATAATAATAATACTATTGTGTGTTTTCAAACTATTTGAATTCCCATTGTATGAAGGGCTACAGTTAAGATAATTTTAATAAGAAAAAGCAAAAAGCAAAGCCATTAAAAGGATTAGTTGAACAACATGACTCACACTTTAAAGAAAAAAGAAAAGCCGTTAACCAACTGCACTCAAACTAAACCAAAAAAGTAGCCTGTTAAATTTGATTTCTCCTTGTCATTTTCTCATGTTTTTTATTTCTGTTACAGGAATTGGTAACCTATTATCTTCATGAGAACTATTGCCCAAGTTGATCTGAACAAGTGCGACACCTGTGATTCGGAGATTTGTTTCAAAATTTACATTTCCCCCGGGCGTTCTGAAACTACTCTTCATTTATAGAGATTTATCAAGTACCTACTGATGAGATCCATCATGTGTGCTGTGAAAGTGAGATTTACATTATTTCCTGACAATCTGTCTAGCATAAATGTTATATCAGTCCTCTGCTGATGATCCTGGTATACCCTGTTATGTCTTCAAAGCATAATTAGCCTGTTAACGCTCTTATAACTGAATTGCCTCTTAAACAGACTCTTATTTATGTGTTAAATTGTAAGGGAAAAAATGAGCGAGCAGAAGATTGTTGTCTCTATGCACATTCTTAGTGAGAAAACATTGCATACTACTAATTTGTGGGTTGCTTTATTTTGCTATTATTTTTGCTTTAATTCTATCAAATCTTAAGGATCTGCTATAAATTAATCTCATTATGGACATCCATTACTCATGCCATTCTTCTAAAATAAAACCATCTTATAACCACTGCTTACTAAGGATGAACTAGCTGAGTGTTAAATGCCACACCAACTAGGCCGGTCATAGGATCTGATTGTTAAATGCATCAACTTAAAATCCCTTGCTATCTCTGATCTCCAATTTCATTTAACAAAGACCATTGAGATTATGTGATAATATTCCTTTTAATATTCTGTAGTCATGAAATGCGGGTATATTTCAAAAAATTTCAGTTTAACACTTCCATCCTTCCACTTTCAGTTCAATCTTCTGATCATTGTGTGTCCTTTTGAGAGAAATAATTTTTATTCTAGAGAATGCCTCAAATGTAGGGATGAAAATAAATGAAGCTGATAATTAGCGATATGTGTTGTTGGATCTGTCTATTTTCTCTTTCAAAGGGAAACAGGTGCTTGCTGATTGTATTGTTAATACTGAATTGTTTAGGACTTTGTTTTGTAACCAATAATTTTCCTAATTCAACTATACATAAGTGTGACTGTGGGTGCATCAATCTGTTAGGGCAAACAACTTATACGATCTATCATAAACTTTTTAAATTTTTTTTTACAGCATTTGCTTTGTATCCCAAACACAGGTTTTAGAATAAAGTAGGTATCCTTTCTTGAAGGACTAATTTATGACTACAATTGATCTAAGTTTTAAGAGCAAACCATAGTGATCACTTGGCAAAATAGGGAGTGCCAGAATTTGAGACTGGTATCTGGTTTTCTTCTCCTTTGTGTGCAAAAGGCCAGGAATTGGTTCTGTCCCAATCATATCAATGCTCTCAACTTCAAAATCTTGTAAATAACGAAAGATTCTGTCTAGGTGCAATTGCTTGAAATAATTTCCAGTTAACATTTTGTTAGATTTAGTATCGTATGTCCAGCCATCCTACAAAACCTAAGCCACTAATAAATAGTAAATAAGAATAAAATATTTGAATATTCGAATTACGGTTTGTTTAGATGGGTTTTAACTACCCTACCTCACCAGGTCTGAGCTTCACCCAGACATCATACCACCCATTGGGAAGAGGATGATCCCCATCCCGCCTATCATCCCAGTTCATATCTCCTGCAAAAATGATATTTGGCAGATTCTTCAAAACATTAAAAGATTCCTTAGCCTGAAAGATGCGTTCTGCACTATACATCTGATCCCACTTTGGAGGAGCAGGGCAGGGACTTTACAAATGAGCAGTAGCAATGACTAGCTGTTTTCCCCCACTTGTCTCCACATCTGCACGACATAATTCTCTTCCCATCACTGAATTTCTGAGGGCTTCGCTGGAAATTTATAACAGGTAATCGGCTCAACTGTTATTAACAAATAAAAGCCATGCATAGTTAAATCCAACTTCAAAATTGAGTGTGAATACATAAAAATAGAAGCATCAAAATATCTTTTCTCCAGATAGTCAGATTTATTACAATTTTTTATCAATTCTGTAACTTCGTCTATTCTGTCATGTCTTTCTTGCTTGCGGTATTCATTGAGATTGTGTTTTCTTAATTATACTGGAACTTCTGATGTCTATATACAATCTATCCTTAATATATTTTCCTAGTTCATTCCAATCCTCTATCTTCTCAGATATTTTACTGCGCTATGTTTTCTCTATTGCCTGATTTGAGTGATAATTAAAAACTTGATTAGATTCTCTGAAAATTTGTTTGAGTCATTTCGTTTGATGAACCTAGCACCAAACACTCCTCAGTTTCAACGTGATGACATTTGGTGATAAGAACAAAGTTAATATTATGTAATCACATGATGATAACCTTAAGCTAAAATTATCTACTTTTCTCTTTTGAAAATGATTAGTTATGCTTTGATCTACCATATATATTTTTATTTATATTTGTATTTATATACTTTTAGTATATATTATAATTTCAGGTAAATTATATGTTATAATATATATATATATATATATATATGTGTAT